>JAUBNZ010000454.1:0-17182 GCA_032355485.1 Bonnemaisonia californica
ATTTTTATCGTGGTAACAGAATCCCAAACCGGCAATATTGGTCGAACTATAGCTCTGTATGGTGGCTCTTGTTTGTAAAACCACTTGCATAGAGAGCCCCACCTGGCTCTCCTCTTTACAACGATTGGCAGAAGTTTGTTGTGGGAGCAACGCGCAATTTTTCGACTGTCCAATTTAGTGCAAAACCCCCCTATTTTGGTGCCCCTCCTGAGAAAAAGTCCGTGTTAAAATTTTGGTCCTCATCTTCATACTGTTTGCGATCTACCTTTGAGTGGTAGATGCTCTTCGGTAGAAACAGACTTCTGATGACGATGACTGCTTGCAGGGGAATCGCTTGCAGTGTGCGGACGCTTCTGGGTTGGACGCCGTGTCACTGTAGAAGTATTCCCACTTTGACTAGTAAAGTAAAGGGAAACTCTATTGTCTTACATCAACAATGCCTTCAATGCTTCATTTCCCTCCCCTCAGAATGGCCATCCGAAAATATGTTCTAACCAAATTCGCTCCGAAGGGGCCGTAGCGCTTGTTCCTCAATACAATTCAATCACCTTTACACTTTTCTGCCAAATTAGAAACATCCTGGAAACATTCGCGGACTTATTTATGTTCTCAGACCTCCCCCGACTCTACATAGAACTATCTCGGTTCTAAGATCTCTCTCGACTTAAATTCCATCACCACAACGCACTCGAAAATGTTACATGTAGCAGGCAAAAGGTCAGGTTATATCGCGTGATACAGTGCATGGTCTTGAGCTCAAATGGCTTCATTTTAAATGAAGGGCTTCTACCCCAAAAAGTCTCAACGCTTATGCTTTTATTGGTGCAAGGAGAAATATTTTCGTCCCATGGTATATATGATGATCAGAATTCCGATGGGCACTGGGCGATAACATGTTACATGTATCTTAAGAAAGCATAGATATCGATATTATCCGACGCGACCGCTATTGCAACACCAATCTTTGTAATTGAAATTGAAATAAGGACACATCCATCATTCTCTTCTTGATCTTGGTTATTTTCTGTCGCGGGCTACCAAATGCTCCAGGGGTACCCTAACGCAGAGATCCATAGCGTACCTTACAAGCATGATATCGACAGATCAGCCCAATTAACCCAGAAGACGATATTTCCACAGATAGGGGAGAAGGGTCTCTTTTGTAACGCCTTCGATATAGACAGCCTTTAGTATATTCTGAAGGTATGTTCCGTCCCTTAGTGTACGATCTAATGTAGATAAGTACCAATGCATACCCGTGCAGTTGCGAACTACACAGTACATTTAAACGGCTTGTACACTGCTTCCCCATCTGGGTTTGTACGTAGAAACTTGCCGGAAGAAAATTAATGACGCCATGCTCTCTCCTTGTAGATTAGTTCTTTACAAAGCCGAACTGCCCTTGCTCCATAAGAGGGAGGATGAGGAGAGTATTTTCTGCGGAGCTGCATCCGCAGTATACACGAATCCTTTTACATTTTACAAGTACTCACGGTATGAACAGGATAATATATTTTATTTTCCGGGCACAGCATCGGCCGTAGAACTACTACCCGGCTTTCCGTCGCCTTGCACATCAAGGAGTAGGACAGCAGGGTTTGCATATTGACATTGATCTGCGGTATGGAGTTGCGAGGTTGGCAATGCACCAAACTTGCCAAGGTGCATGCTTCGAAAAGCGTCTTCAAGCTTTGGGTGCGTGATGTAATCGTCGCACGTAAAGCACCATGCGCTCAAATCTGCAAGACCTATCGCTACGACAGGATGCCCATCGGTTTTCAACCCCTCCAGTTCTACGTGGGCCACCATATGTGCATTGCGGTAGCGGCTACAGGCTGATAGGCCGCATGATAGGCATACCCATGTCTCCTCCGTATCGGCACAGTTTGAACAGGCAATGTTGTCTTGAAACAAATTGTGGGTCGCGAGTTTTTCCTGGGATCCTGCTTTCTCTTGTACGATGCTGTGATGGATTGTGAAGTTCGTGTCCCTAATGTGGGGGCAGTTTGGGTTTGGAGCTACTGAGAAGCCTGATAACACCTCAGAAGGGTCAGGGTTTTCTGGAGACTGCATCACTGAAGAGGAGATGGCAGATTGAGACCAATGTTCCACGCGTGCCGGGTTTCAGAGACACTCAAATTACATGTGGATAGTAAGCTTCTGAAGGACTCAATGTACGGAAGCTTTGTGAAAAATTGTAGATATGGACTGACTTGCTTGATTTATCTACGTAGCACTTCAAGAAATCAAGAATGTTAGGCGGAAGGGGATGCTCATCAGCAGGAGCCCAGACTAAATCATGTTGCTGGTACCGAAGGGTAAAGGGTATGTGTGCAGCGAGGTTTTTATGAGGCTCGTTTCGATAAAAAAATTGGAAGAAATGAAAATGTGGCTTTATTTTATTTTATTTTATTTTATTTTATTTTATTTTATTTTATTTTATTTTATTTTATTTTCCCATTGGCGCAAGGAGGCTACCTGTTTGAGGTAAAGTTTTAGTCGCTGGACCTAGAGAGGGACATGATTGAGGTAAGGTAGAAAGGTGCTACACTGTCTCAAACCACATCTTAGACGTCGTGGTAGCGGCTCCCAGCCGTTCCGAACCAATAATGTCCTTTTCGAGAGGAATAAGAAGACTTCGTGCGCGATGGAGACTGCATCGGATAGAATGGAATGGAATGCATAGGCCGCTGGAGCCACCCCCCGGATACGAACACTACCATGCCATGGAAACAGTTCTCCCCGGTCTACGACACCGAACAAAGCGCGTCAGAACGTATGCAGAACTTCGAACTGCTCTTCAGAAGGCATGGAAGCTTTACCGTCACGCCTACATCCCAGACCCGGAGATTCAAATGTTTGAGCAGAGAATGCAAGATATCCAACAAAGAAAAATGGACAAGAATTTGCAGAAGGTGTGGAGGAGGGGAGAGCAGATGGCAGCCGATGGAAAAAGGGTGGCTGAAGATATCGCTGGTGAGTTGAAAAATAGGAAGCCGGAGATAGAGGAAGTTTTGCGAGATCGCGTTGGTATATTGCGCGCCTCTATTCAAGAGTTTGCAGACGGTTACCAAGAAACTTCCAGCGGTGCGAAAGATGTCTGGGGGGAAGAGTCCTACAAGCCCGTCCTTGTCAAGGAAGAAAACCGGCCCTTGATCTACGAAGCCATCAAAACTCGTATGGCACCAAATCCACATTCCCCTACTACTTGAATAACGATCTTTACAACTGTTGCTAATTAATTTACTGGTTATATACTGTTCAATAAGGAAGGACAAGTTAGTGTGTACAAAGCCAACAGATGTCTATACTTTTTGCGCCATCATGTAGTTTCGAAATCCAATCCAATTCCTACTTATCTTCTCCAAGGAGAGCCGCATAGGCTTTCGACAGGTCGGCATTGTTCTCTCGAAGGGCGTTTTGCGCATCAGATGCTGAGAAGCCGAGCGAAGCTAGTTTAGATACAAGCTCTGGATCATTGGGGTCCGGTTCGGCAGCCTTCGGCGCATGGGGTGGCACAACCGTGATCGCAGGTAGGAACGGACTGATCTTGCTTCTGCCAAATAACAGAGGTTCTGCAGACACCTTGCTCTTGCGCTTCACCTGTGGCATATCATTGTAACTTTGACCCCCTTCTCTCGCTTGTTTGATAGTAATCACAGTCATCACGTGATCCCCCTTCTCTCCTCCCACTCGGCTCACTGCATATCTAGCTGGTGCCTGCACTGCATACGCATTAGACGCCAGCAGCGGATTGAAAAATCGAATTGCTACTATGTTCCTACTTTCGTCATTAGTTTCACTCCCAATCCTCATTTGCACGGAGCCAGAGACATCGCATACTCTGTTTTGAGTCCCATCAGCCTCGAAAATTGATATAGACTTGGGGTGCGTCAGTTGGGTAGGCTCCCGCGACCATACGCCAGAATCCAGGGAGGAACGAAGCAAATAAAGCGGCTCGTCAGTTAGGTTAACGAGAATCACTCGAACTGATCGCACGGCCCCATTCTGATACTCAAACGGCAATTTCATAGCCTTATTCAATTCCTGTGATATATCGTTCCCAGTCAAGGCCACATCTTCTACATTGTCTCCTTCATCGACACCTCGACCAGGTAACTTCATGTTTGTGAAAATGCCTCGTCGACCATCAACAGAAGCATCATGGTGAAGGCTCTTCATCTCCATCATGTGCCCGTCTAAATCATCTGTGCTTGCGTTTGTGGACATGTCAATCATTTCCACAGATTTATCGCGCCTGTGTTTTTGGAGCAGTTCGGTCATTGGTATTGCGTTCTTCTCTGAAAGATGGAGACCACCAGTCTGGGGGGAAACAGAATCTCGAGACGTTTTTAAATCTTGAACGGCCTTCCTCAGAGATAGATTCATCTCGTCTCTAGAAACCATAGAACCACAGTGAATCTTTTTCCAGGTCGGAGCTACAACCGAACTTGGATCGTGTCCAATCGGTCGCACCCCTATCATGAGATAATCCTTTGCTTCCAAGGAAACCTGAGTATCAACGACATCTGCAAGAGGATACTCCCATAAAACGTGTCCATCGAGTGATGTTATGACTAGGCGCTTGTTCGTGATAAGACCCACTTTCATCTTTTCCGCACGTTGCGGATTGCCTAGCGCATCGAGCAAGTACTTAGCTTGAAAATGAGAAGACCTTGTGCTCCTTCGCATCAACTCCCATAAAAATAATATCACATCCTGATCAGATGCACTAGAGTGAACAGCGACAAGGTGTGTCCACGATTGCAGTCGTTCATCGACATGATCGCTCTCACTTCGGTTGACAACCTCCAAAATGGCCTGGCCGAGTGCAGCTCTCAAATTGTAAGATGTCATTTGATCTGCATGGGCCCCCCAGAAAGCACGAGGGGGGCGTGCAGGTTCGGCAAGATCTCTGTTTCTTTCAGAAACCATCATACTCCGAAATCCTGCAGCAGGCTCAGCGATTAAATCCAAGGCACCAGTGATGGGTTTTAAAACCCCACCAATGAAGCCTTTCCCAAGGCCTCTAATAAATCCAGAAGCCCCGTCTTCTGCTGCTCCTTGGATGGGGTCGCGGATTAGCCCGGCAGCACCCGAAGCTATACCATGGCCGAAACTTAGAGCACCCGTGAATAACCCTTGCGCTGGAGAGGCAACGATCCGGGCACGTCCTCCTCGGATAGAATCACGTTCCGCGAGATAATCTTTGTCACCAACAGCCGTCTCAAGACCTTGGGCTACTGCCCTTGGAATACCTCCTAGCGAGCCTACGATACCGCCTACCGTATTCGTCAAAAGTGATGATGAACCTCTTCCGATGCTGGCAATGAAATCAGCGGAGCCTTTGGCATTTGCCGGTTCTACGAAGAAGTCTCTTGTGCCGATTGCTATTGAGTCGAATAAGGCAGAGGGGTTGCCGATGAGAGAATTGGAAGCAAGCAATGCCATTTTTTGGTTAGAGCCTTGGGCCAAGTAGAACTCACCAATGAGGGAACGGAAGTGCGCTGTTGTATCAAACACATGTTCCAACTGCAAGGCATTGAATCGAAATTCCGCATTCTCGACATTCCCGAGCACAGCAACCAGAGTGCGAATGAGAGATCGAAATCCTCCAATGTTTTCGGCAGCTGTTGATGTACGGGAGGACGTGAACGAAATCGACAGTTTCAAAGGACACAGTTCTACGTGCTCTACATACAAGCGGTTCAGCAATGCACTCCCCGAGCCAGCCATACTTTCGTTCGTGCCTTTAGACTTAGCTGGTAAGCGACTTGAACTTAGCAAAGGCAATCCTGACTCTAGCCCATCCTTTCCACTCAGTGGCTCCTCCTTCTCTCGACTTGTTCCGCCAGCTGCATCAATGAGTGAGACAACAAAGAGCCACACTCGGAGCACAAAGTCCTCATCAGCTGCTAACTGGAGTTGCTGAAGAGCAACAAAAATACCTCGAAATGAACCGATACCTTGTCTCATTGACGGGAAGGGGCCGTCAGCCGTGAACTGGAAAAAGGGTTTTCTGTTTTGTCTTCTAGCTCCCGATGAAGACGAAGAGCCTGCTGCCGCAGAAGTTTTGTTGCCTGTGCCATCCGATGGAGGTGGTGACCATAAAACAACAGGCCAAGTGCACTGAACTAACTGATTATCCAATTGCAGGTCCTGCACCTCACAAATAATCAGCTGCTGCCCGTCGAATCTATCCAAACGGAAGTGAATACCTGTCACTGACAGATACGCTAGCTCTGCAGGCGTGGATTCAACAAATGAGATACCCAAACCTTTCACAAATAGTTCCACATCCAGATTCGTTTTGGGAACTTCCTGAATTTGTGACATGTCATCTCTAGTGGTTACGCCTTCCACATATGATTCTGAAGCATCGCCGGAGGTGGTGGAATTACAATACAACTCATCGCTATCAGAGAAGGTTACAACTTTCGTTGGGCCATCGACATGGACTGAGACAACGAGTGATGGATTAAAACGCCTAGAGTGACTAAACGGCACGTTTGCCTGTATCATGTCAATGTTCAGTTCAAATTTGGGATATCTGATATCCTTCTCTTTCTTGTTGCTCGCAGATGGGGCCGTCTGTTGCACGACTTCAGCAGGTTCAGAGGAAATGGAATCAACTGTAGGAATATGGTTCATGGATGACATCGACTTTGACTTCGGCAGATATACGCTTCCACTTCCAGATGGCTTTTCGATAACTTCAACAACAAGAGCCCTTCGTTTGACCGGTGCTTGTGGGTCATCCCACGAGTACCTTGTTGACTTTCCTGGTATCACGAGCCACGGATGGGTTTCATTCACTCCAGACTGGCGGAACGCTATGGAGCGGATCGAGCAGTGGTTCACAATTCGGTACGGAGGAGTGCTCCTGTCTTCCTTGTGTACGACAACAGCGGAGACACCACCACCAAGACGTGATATCACCACGCGCGCTATGTATTGCTCATGGCGCTTTGGTCTGTACATCTTTGCCGCAAACTCTCCTTCTATACCCTCCACGTTCACCGGACGTGACCATATCCAATCACTTGAGCCACCGTCACTTGCCCGCCGCAGACAAATTGCTTTCTTCCGTGAGCCAAAATCCCAATGAAGAGCGGTCAACTTGCCAGGAGCGATAGAATGGACCTTTGCGGATAGTGCGATACCGTGAGGGTTCAACGCGGCCGGCTGACACCACTGCACGATGGAGCCAGTGCGGTTTTCTAACCATACAGCGTTTCGCACTGTTGCAACGAAGGTCTTCTTGAATCGTCCCTTTGCTGGGCGCACCTCCAGTAACAATGATAATCCTTCGAGGCCTAGATGTACGGGTTTGTCTATCTCAGACACTTCAGTACCAACATTGACCCAGACATCCTTAGTTGCGTCTACTCTCTGGAAAGAAAGCCATCCCCCTGAGAAACAAATGAACCCATCTGCTTTTGTACTGGGTGGACGTCCGCGAAGGAGCACTTTCGGACCACCGTTGTTCGATGTTTGCCGACCTTGATCTTTGTCCCTGAAAAAGAGATCTACATCAGAACGATTACGAATCCAGTAGTTGGAATATGTTCGAACATATCTGGAAGATGGTGTTTGTTCATGCTCCAGATTAAGCTTAATAGGAGTATATCGCCCAGTGCCCATGGGAATGCTCGTGAGCTTTGTGAGAACACCATGGAAATCACCAGTGCTTTTTGATGCCAACCTTCCCCGGGAGTTTTGGCTGGTTGAATTTTCAACTTGTGGGCTATTGTCCATACCCATCGCCATAGACATTGTGCTGAAATCAGAGCCTGCAGTATGAAGATGTGCCTCTCGCAAGGGTTCGATGAATCCTTCAGAGACAATGTGATCGTGCCCTGCAGGTCCTAAACGAGATGGTTGTGCCAGTTTGAAAAAAACTGGGCGTGGGAGTAGGTTTTCGATGATCAGAGGAGTGCAGATATGCACATCAACCCAAGCTTGAGATCCATTATATCTTTGGCCAGTCTTCCCGACTGCACTTGAATCAATTATTGGGAGGATAGAGAAACAGAACGGTTGAGCGTTTGCGGCAGCAGCTCGGCATGAGAGAATTGGCGTAATAGGACCATTCGAGTCGATACTATGACGCTTCCCGGTCGCAGGCTTTGTCTTCTTATGCAATTTCTGACCGGTATCAAAAAGAGAGTCAATCTTGCTCAGTGGATCACTCCACTTGTAACTGTAGTATACACGGCCTTTAGGACCAAATTCTTCCTTTGAATGTGAGGTTGTATCAGGGGCGTGGAAAACTGCGGGGCGAATCCGTACAGAACGATGTACAGCGTGAACTGGGATTGACCAAGACTCGCCAGCCTTTACAATTCCATGGGAATCATGATCCAGGTCTTGCATAGGAGCTTGTCGAAATTGGCTGATGCCGTCTCCGAGACTACCAGATCTTCGAACTGCACCAACGCTTATCTCAATAACAGTGCGGGTTCGGTTGACTAGCCGTAACCCAGACCGTATACATCCACATGGGACGCCATCTCTCATGGCTACTGCCCAGACAAGGGTAAGAGCAGCAGGCTGCCCGCGGTTTCCGTTCTCTCGGCTGGCCAGCTCTCTCCTGTCAGGTAGAAGCGCAATCAACCGACTACCGGTTTCTGCCGTCGATACAGTAATCGCCTCATACCCGCTTAGCGAAATAACACATCGCATTGCAAGATGACGGTTCCTATTTGGATCTATTGATAATCCACCACTTGCAGAAATTGCTGACCATAGAAGCTCCTCGGTTGGAGTGTCAATTTCAATTTCTCCGCCATTTCCTCGCAGCGGGCGCCGGGTCGAATCATAAGGCAACCACATCATTAGAGAGCGACCGGTTTCATTCCGGACACAGAATGCAGCGACACTAGGTCGAGGGGCACCGGGGTTCGTCATCGTATCGAATGAACTGCCAACACATCGAAAGTGATTCCTGCTGCCCTCCATTGCATCGCTTGTTTCTTCATCTCTGAGACGTTCTTTCAGATCTTCAATCGCAGATTTCAAGGCTTTCGATACTCTGGCAGCTCCTGAAACAGTACTTGGAGTTACATTAAGGTCAATGTTTCTTTCAGCACGGACATGGATGGCCCTAGAACCAGATCGACCTTTCGAAGCAGAAATTTCAATAGGAAAGGCTTCAACACCTGGTTCCCACCATCCCTTCTCTTCGTTGAAAAGGTCGAGCGCAAATTCGAAGACGGCGTTTGTAAGCCAAGGAACATTGGAACGAACCACAGCGTTTCGAACCCGGGCCTCCATGATCGGAATATATCTGCCTGCAGTTTCGTCAGTGAAAATTAATCGACAGTGAGGAAGTGAGAAGTGAACAGCTAGGCGAGCATCTCCGTCCTCGCCCTTATCAATCCATTGATCAAACCTGCCAGGCTGTAAAGGCCGTTTCGATAATGCACTATGCCTCAGGCGAATTAGCCGTGAACCGACCGCGAGAATCAATGGAGCATCATTGACATCAATCCGTATCAGTACAGATTCCGCATTTAGGGACAGACTGGAGCCCGGAGCTTTGATGGGTTCTTCTCCCGGATTTTTTGGGGGATCGTAGCCACGCCCTTCGAACTTCATTGATACGTCACATGGATACAGCATCGGCGTTTCTGTATCGGTTCTAAGAGGTCCAGATGAGGACGTTGGCTTAGAAAACCTTGGACTCGCAGACGGCGTAATATTTGCGCTAGTGAACGGGCCGGCTGTGGAAAGGTTCACACGTATTCCATTCGCAGCCACCTCAACCATATTGCGTCCAGTGACAGCAGCCCACTGCACCTTCGCAATGACATCTCCACGAATAACAAGAGAACGACCATCACCGGGAAACTGATTTGCCATAAGCCATATTTCAGGTCTTGATATTGTGACTATGAGAAGCCGGCCGTTAAACCTCAAAAGTGGTGGTGGTGCGGAGGACTTCAAGAAAGGGAACCCTGGAGCAGTAAGTAGTCCTAAGTCCCTGAACAATTCTGGCACAACAATAATTCGCAAGTCAGATGCAACCACCATTACATTTGCCCGGAAACCAAATGGACGATCCCAAGTTAAGGAAACTGATCTACTGTCTTCCGCCTTTGTTTCGGCGTTTTCTCGTGAAGGAGCATTTCCTCCGTGCGGTGCAAATGAACGAACATCTTGACGGGTTGGCATGATTAATCTTGTTCCATGCGTCGGAACATTGGGGCGAATATCTTCTAGAGAGTGCATGTTTGTGTTAACTTCTATTGTCATGCGATAATCAACACCGTACTCAAACGATCCAACAAGGTCCCTTAGCTCTGAACGGATAAGCTTGGCGCCGACGTTTGTGGCATCTCCTCCAGACATTATGACACTTTCAATCTTCGGCACCTCAAACAGGATTTGATAATTCGGAGGCATCCTGTTTGACGAGAACATGATGGGCTGCACTGGCCTCCGAGCTGGTAAAATAGGAGTCTTCAACCCGCGTACAATGTCCGTGAACTCAATATCTGGGCGTTCAATGACGTTCTCTGTGAAAGTGAAGTATAGGATACTATACTCTGCCTCACACAGTCTAGCAGATATACCGATTGGAGCACTTATGCGTACTCTAATTGTTGGTAACCACTTAGCAGGGTCATACTCCCTTTCTTCTTCTCCATCTTTCAGAACTGGAATACCATCTGCATTGAGAATAACTTGAGGTACCCGCCTCCGACGCCAGGCATCTATTTTCCCAACAATGCAAAGATTTTCGGCAAACGGTGTGAGGTCAGTGACAGGTCTATCAGGAGCGATTTCACGAAGCACAGGCTCTGAACCCCCGTGGGTTAGAGCACGACCCTCCCCTTCCGCAGGAGGCTGATACAGCACGTAAGCATCCACTCCTTCTGCTCGAATCTGAAATCCAATTTGATAACCTGGTGCAGAAATGTCTTCATTTGTAATGGATGATCGAGGAACAACAAAGCGAAGCGCTTCATAAGGACTTTGAGAATGACGAGGCATCACGATATCAATACATTCGGTGACCACATTGAGGCGGATCCGTCTTTGCTCCGTTCCAACGGCAGGTAGGTCTTCACCTTGCTCTACTTGAAATACTTCTGCAATACCCCCCTTCATCTCGAGGACTGGCTTCAAGCTTTCACGTAAGACATCGAAGTACTTCTTCAGAATTATTATGAATCTCTGAAGGTATACGATCCTTAGATTTCTGAGGTGGGCTTCCAGCCACACATCTCCAGTTCCGGATTCAGGGATCCGCAAGGCCCATCCATCCGGCTCTGGACTTCCTCCGTTCCTACTGATATCCCGAGGCTGGCGACTGTATCTGATAGTCTCGGAATACACATCATACGCGGATGTTAGATCCCTAATTCCAAACCCTCCCAACTCTCCCGAAGCCTCAACAGCTCCATTGGAATATTGAGTAAGACGGACATTGCAATCTGAGATATCAAAGCATGCAATTGCCCCCTCGGCTGTGACAAGAGTTATATTTAACCCATCTAAGTCGGCTGTTACTGAGAGCCTCCCTCTGTTTGCGAGTGCTTGCTTTGAAAGCTCCATGCCTCTTCCTGCTCGCTCCCGAAGAGCTCGTGCTGCTCCCGAAGTGGTCATTCCAAGTGCAGCGAAAGGGTCTGAATATTCCCCTTCACTCATATTTCCCGGTTTCTCGAAAGTAGGAGCTTCGGGGCCAGTAGCAGCCATTCCTGCATTTTGCGGAATCTCCTGCTTCGAAGGGTTCGGCGATTGAGGTTGAGAGCCCCCAGTCTTTTGGTCGTTAAGGTAAAAAAAGTCTGCAAGAGCAAAATATGTTTCTCTGACACAGACCAGGTTCAACGAAAGAATTCTGACGGCCAGAGCCTGTTCATGTTTCATGACATCGCCGCGATATGATAGAGAGACGAATGCTCGCGAATCATCAGATAGGAGAGGATCTCCGTGAACTTCGTCGAGTGGTTGGAAATTTGAGTTGTGAAGAGAGTCTATTCCGGCATAAGCAAGGCGACGAAAGGGAGCGGTTGCACCTCGACTTCCGTCAGTGACAATAAAAGTCCGCACTCTGTAATCAAAGTCAACGTATTCTGCCCTCCTTCTAAACTTGATCAGAGTACCTGTCGATGACACGGTCACAACTCGCCTGGCTTGGGAATCACGCAATTCTAGCTGGAGATCCTCGAACTCTAGCTTCATTTCAAAAGCGACTAGAGGAGAGACATGTTTTGTATTGTCCTCGGACATAGGTTGTACAGTCGAAATGTCATGAGATTGCCGCACTTCTTCCATATCCGCTGCCAAAGATACAGAATTCGTTACTGGATTCGGTTCAATCCCGCTTTTGGTAAGAGGTCGCCTGGAGCGCTCATCCCAGCCTTTTGCGATACCAAGCAGCTGTCGGAACGCATCATGCGATACAGACGTTCGAAGGGATGGTAACTGCCCCTGTAGTCTTACCTTTTGTATTTCCACGCGTCCATATTCAAGCGTCATAGCTTCAACATACGCTGAGTTGTGCAGCACTTGCAGGAGTAAATGAAGTGAAAATGGGCGGATAATGCGTTCCGCAGTATGCTTCCCAGACTCTGAAACTACAAAAAGACCAAGATCGCTACATGCCATTTTGTAATCTGTGTATCGCACTGAAATTGTGCTCGGTTCGCAGGGTGTGATTGGCTTCTGCTCCACGGGTGTACAACTCTCCAAAGTTACAAATTCTTTCGGGCCAGTTGAAGTCTCCATTGCAAAGGTTCCTAGATCCAAAACAAGAGAAATCTTACTTCCAGCTGACCCTGGGACAACAAATCGAGGGCCGCGAATGAGTAGATCCATCCGCATCGGAACAGACCTATCCAAAATTGCCTTTTGAATGTCCATGCGTAACGAAGCAAGGCGAGGAGCCGCAGCACGACTGAGGAACTGCATGATAGAAGGCATCTTTTCCCGTGGATGCCAAAAGGTTACAGAAGAAATAAACGCGCCCTTCGGACCGTCAACAAGGACTTCCATACCCCCTATCGCCAGGTCCATTGCCATCCTTGTCGCTCCGGCCGCCCATTCGCCTTCTGGCGCTTCTTCATGATTCAAACGCAGTGCAGCGATATATTGCAGTGGGGTTTGCTCTAGGGAACCCATATCTTCCTTGTTATACATTACTACGCCCGATAGTCCAGTATCTGACAATCCTGATAAAGACCCAGACGAAGCTTCACTATCCGTGTCTCTGCGATATGCACTGCTTCTAGGGAACTTTGGGCTTTTCGGGGGAAGAGGTGTAGTTTCAATCCCGTATTCTCCACGAATCTCGCATATAGCGTTTGAAATGCCGTGCGGATAAGATTGCAGATGAGCAGCCTGTACGCTGCAGTTAGTAGTTGTTCTCGATGAAGAAGGATTCCCAGCGTCGTGTATGCCTTCATTTCTACCAGCCCATTCTTCCGCAAGCTCCGCCATTAGAGTACTTGGATCACCGGAGAGCACGTCCCAGTCGCTATACCCGGAATGTGGCCGTCCTTCCTTAACCTTGGCTTCTCCCGCCCATGGCACTCGCGGATACATCACTTTCATATGTTTCTGG
This sequence comes from Bonnemaisonia californica, assembly GCA_032355485.1. NCBI lineage: Eukaryota > Rhodophyta > Florideophyceae > Bonnemaisoniales > Bonnemaisoniaceae > Bonnemaisonia > Bonnemaisonia californica. The sequence continues at coordinate 13,571 of JAUBNZ010000454.1, forward strand.
GTATCTATGGCCTCAAATGTTCCGAGTAAGGCCTCGACCAGAAGCCCAGAGCCAGGTCTTGTCTCAAAACCTAAGCGCAGTTCCCTAAACTCTAAGCTGGACACAGATATTGGCAAATCTGGAAACCCGCCTTCCTTGAGCTCTATAGCACCACGGCCTAGCAAGAAGCCCATCCGAAAATTGGGAACAACTGCTTCTCCACTATTGTCATCTGTATCATTAAATGGATCATCTAGCACCTTATCTAGCACTCTATCAGATGATAGTATTGGAGTGCTACCGCCTTGCCCAGGCAATGCAGAGTCGGAGGTATATAGGAGATTCTCAGCAGAGGTGTTGCATCCTACAGCGCGTGATTCTTCTCCGTGTGAGTTCAATATATTCTCCCGGCTTCTTGCTCGTTTAGGAGTACCTCGACCGGAGCTACCCCGCGACCTGCTCCTGGAGGTCTGTGAGTCATCCTGTGGCGCTCGGGAAAACAATGACCAAAATTTTGATACAGACGAAGAGCCTGCGATGCCTCGATCTGCTGCTTTGATGAGCTCACGGTCGGCTAAATCGCGGAAAAGTACAATGTGCTTGAAAGGAAGCTCAAGCTCAAACTTTTCCACTATTTTGGCATCTGCAGCCGGTTCCAACACGCCCTTTCGCCTTGCCCTTACTACCTCATTTCTCGCCTTGACATACTTAATTCGCGCTTCTCGAAATTTTCGTATGCCCTCAGCATTAAAGCGAAGGGCTGCCTCTCTTCGTTGCTTGAAGCGGGGGAGAAGGCGGTCCAAGGCCCAAAACCATCGACCTTTCGCTGTCTTAGGACGAACCTTCCTGTCGATATCGGATAAATACATGATGGTAGACAACAAGGTGTGATACTGGAAATCATCCAAGACAATCTTGACGTCTGGGAAGTGCAGATCCATCTGTACGCGAGGCATATCCTTAAGAGCTCGCAAGCTGTCATCCTTACCGGCCAAAGCAGAGGCTAGTGCAGAGCTTTTCGTAAGTGCTATTCGTAGTTCACCATCCATCGGTGTAATTGCATGCCGCGAGCTCTGTCGTACAAACCCAGCCCATTGCGCTCTCGTTCTTGTGGCCGTAGGGTTCAGGATCCATGACTTGAGATCATTGTTTGAATTTCCGGGCTCCCAATTTAGAACCAAGCCACGCATGTAGAACACCTTGTGTACGATTGGGGAGGTGGGATCTTCAATAAACACGGGATTCCAGCAATGATCAGTTGAAAATGCTCGGAGAGAATCCATTGCAAGCGTAGCAGTGTACGGTCGGTCGCGCACGCTACTGGCATCTTCATACTGAATAAGTACATTCTCAACGTCAATTTGAATGTTATCGACAATCTTAGTGACAACCCTGCTGGTAAAGCGCCATCCCCATTGAGCGACGCGGCTACCACCCTGAGGAACATCACCTGCTAAACTACTTGTATCGTCGAAGGTAGCGTTGGAAGCAGAAGGATCAGAAGTATCGACGGAACGCACGGAGAACTTTGCATCTCGCAAAGCTTCGTCTGTGGCAAGTTTAGCTGCTTTAAGGCGATGCTCGCGGAGTTCAAGAGCGGTCTGGTCACCGTCGGTAACCGGGGAGGCTACGATAGTGACATCATGCATGAAGATTCGGACCGGGGCGGAGCGAAGGGTCTTCCATGGAACCTCAAGACGCAAAAGCCCGATGTAGCCTGCCGTCACAGTGACGGGTAGGTCGAGGCCAAGCGTCTCGAAGAGCACTGCCAAGGCATCAGGACGGAGGCGCAGGTGGGTAAGTTCGAGATCGCCGCGCCAGACGCCGACACGGATACTTTCTCTGTTGAGTCCATCGACGTAGCTTCCTAATATACGGACGAGGACGTCGGCGACTATGCCCTCCAACATAATGCGCTGTGGGGAGAGCAGCAGGAAATGGTGGTTGGGGAAGGCGGCTACAGCAGATTCAACGTTGCGTTGAAAGAGCTGGGAGGGGAAAGGGGCGATGCCACTCCTTGACAGAGCAGTGGTCGGTGATGTTAGGTACGGCTACAAGGCTGGCTGCGGCAGTTTTGGGGCGTAAGTGCCCAAGAGGAGGCAAACAAGCCGCAACTGGACAGGTGATAGCAAATGGGGAGCATGACCAGGAGCGTGTCGGAGCTGCAATGCAGTTAAATTCGCCTGTGCCTGCAGCCGAGCACACAAGCCTGTTCCCTTTGTTGACAGCAGTGACATCACTTCATAACTGCGATTAACTTCGGTAGCCCCTTCTCACGATGCAAAAAAAATAACTTACTGGACAGTTTAAGGTTTACGCTACTCAGATTTCGTAAATCTTTGTGAGAAATAGATAATGTCTTCAGCAGATTGGCAGTTTCAAAAATTCACAAATACGCTACGGTATCTCGATAATTCTGGAATGAGTACGGGCTGACACCTTACAGTGAAGCTGACTGACATCCCGCCTCTCACCACAGCCGATAAGAGGCGGCGGCCGGCGGCATCTCTGGAAGCGGACACCGGTAGTCATCCGCTTCTCTTGTACAGGGAAGCTGATTTTCCCCGTGCAGCAAGCTCGGCGGTTCGACACATACTATCGGCGAGGGCTGCGCCCCGATATGTCAGGAGAAGCAACACCAGAGATGCCACCGGCGCTCGACGAACAGACATAAGCCCTGATCACTGCCTTGGTCGAGTCCAGAGTGCAGGTCGCGCTCGAACAGCGTGCCCATCCGCTCCCAAGTGGCGATGGAGGAGACAACCCCGACAGCCCGGAAGCCGACAAACCGACAGAGGCTTCCGCGGAGGTCCACGAGGATCCGGACGAAGAAGGAGACCTGGTCGAATACGAAGACGCCGACGAAGACGACACTGGAAAAGAAGATGAGCTCGATCAGGAATCCGAAGACGAGGGACCGCAGGAATTCAGCGCAGCTTGGTACGAGGCCCGCCGTGGGAGAGCCATTACTCAACGTTTCGACGTACCCGCCAGGTTCGCGAATCAGTTCCCGGTCGGCTTCCAGGTAGAGTCCGTTGCACACTACCAGCTCTTCTCGATCGGCAGTGACAGCCGTGGATACGAGGATGAAGCGAGATCCCTCTACACCAACGCCGCCTATCTCACTACACTTTCGAATTCGCTCAGCGCGCTCGGCAGCGACACCGACGAGATCGAGAGTATCGTCCTCAGCAAGCCGCGATGCGCTGCGGTACTCATCCGCCAAATCTGTTGGGAGCTCTCAGACGCGCAGCTCATCGCGTTTGGAACTTAAAAGCTCACCGCATCGAGGTACGAATTCTTGTGTGGCCAGCAATGAACAAGCGGCGTCATGGACCCCGCCTTACTCGAGACATTCATCGACGTGCCTGCCGGGTACAGTATCACCGGGAAGCAAGCGTTTAAGCGCCAGCAGAAACAGGCTATTAGAAGCGCTGCAGCGAGCGCCGGCAGGCGTGAAGTTGGTCGATTGGGTAAGGGCCCGACAGGGAGGTCCGGCAGTAGTGACCAAGGATCTCAAGTTCACGGCAGTATGGGAGGAAGAGGCCGCGGAGGCCGTGGCGGCCGTGGTGCATCTCGAGTCACCGGGAGGGGTGGAGGACGAGAAGGCTAAAACAGCACCTCCACCGGCCA
>JAUBNZ010000455.1:0-17178 GCA_032355485.1 Bonnemaisonia californica
TTGTATTAGATGATTGAAAGACTTTATTGCAATGATGATACTGTGGAAGAGAGTTGTCGCCAAATATATATATGATATAATATTGAAAATCTTTTACAATATTCTTGTATTTTGTTTGGATAACAACCTATTTGAAAATGAGGGACAGATTAAATCGTACGAACCATTACAAGAGTAATACCTAAGTGTTAAAATACAATATCTCACCGTCCTCGGTGTCTAAGCTTTGATCTTCTGATCCTCCTGATATTATAATAGACTTTATAATTCACGTAGTAATTCTCTAATCTAAAACACAATTAAAAGTATGAGCATGTCTGTTGTTGCTGCTGATCCTAATGACCCAGATATGAGTATTTGGCTCATTCGACTAGACCATTCATCTGATCTTAAGTTCTTGTTCTCCAACACACTCCTGCTGACCATCTCGATGATACTTACCACTTAGATTCATACTAAGATCCCGGAACTTGTCAAATTTTGCTCCTACCAGTGGTTTTGTCATGTAATCTCCAATCATGTCATCAGTTGGGCAGTATAAAATGTTTGCTTCCTTTCTCTCCACGAGATCCTGGATATAGAAATACTTTATATCTAAATGACGGGTACGTTTTCCTGAACTGGCTTTGCCATTCTTCTCTAATTTCATTGAACTGGTGTTGTCTTGACATATGATATTCAACCGAATTTCGAACTCCTGATGTTCTAGGAACCTCTTTGCCCAAAGAACTTTGCTGATTTCGTCATCTACTCCGATGACTTCTGCTTCTGTGGAGCTTCGGGGGTTTACTTTCTGTTTGGGCGAGTCTGAAATGACTGCTCCATATCCCATCGTGAAAACTGATCCGGTCTGACTTTTCATATCGTGGTTCACTGCAAATGCAGCATCAACATACCACGTCAGTGTTTGACAATCGTCTATATTTGGGGCTTTTACTCTGCTTGAGAAAAATCCTATTGCCGGGTTAATATCCGGTCGCCCTCTTTGTCATAAAAACATAGCCTTCATTGTAATGGTATGAAAAGTTGCTTTCTTCTCGTCGTCCAATAGCTTTGCTTCGGTATCGATTTTGAACAGTTTATCTGTCCATGGTGGTGTTGTAATGGCTTTTACTGGATATGGGAAATCCTTTTGCATCCCATCGATATAATGTTGCATATCAACTTTCAAGACACCTGGTTGAGTATAGTCCAGGTTCATGGCCAAGTAGTCGTGTATCTTGCCGCGGACAATTTTTACATGCCCGACTTTATCGCTTCCATATTTCTCTTCACACCACTCCGCAAAGTCGTCGTGGGCCTTGTCTTGTACATGAGACGATTTCAGGTCGTCAACATGCCACGTCACTGTGTGCTGTTTCCCGTTTACTTTTCGGTTAGCGACACAAATGGCGTACGGATTAACTTGGAATCCTATTGTCTCGATATCTGCTCGAAACTTCTTATAATACAGTACTGATGCAATCATCATGCCATATAATGCCATTAGCATTCTTACATATAGAGTTTTGTATACTCTCTTTCCCTTTTCATGCAGGATGTAATCGTCGTACACTCCTAGACACAAAGCCACGAAAATGTCGACGAGACTACCACGTATCTTCATGATAATTTTCTCACTCCCTTTTTCTTGTGGGATAGGCGTCTGTACAAATGAATTTAGTACATCCGATGTCATCACATCATGCTTTTGTTTCGCGTCAATCACTCCTGTCATAAGTATAGCATCAGTCACCGCTGTGGGACTAGCTGCTTCGTCTCTGGCGATATATGAACGTTGCGTGCTTCCATTTGCACACGTTCCTGCCTTTATAGTAATGTCTCGCTTTTCAGTGAGAAATATGAGGCTCTCCATGGCTCTCTTTCTTTTTAGGTCCGTCAAATCAGTTACACGGATCGGTTCGAATACATCGCGATCATGTAGCTGCTTCATTTCTTTATTGGCAGCTTTTCTGCCACGTTCTCTGAATTTCTTTAGTCCTTGATTCAGATTGTAAGTTTGTACAAAACTGTACGCCTGTACATCGTTCATTCCTGCCATCTTTTCATTGAAATGTCACATGACTATTGCAATAACTTGTGCAGTCATTGAGTTGTACTCTTCTTTCTTTTGCTCATTGGCATGTAGACGTTGGAATCCACTATATTTCTTTGGTGGTACAAAAACTCTTGTTGTGCGGCGTAATCCTCCACTTTCATCCTGCTCTTCATTGGCATGTAGGGATACGTCGTCTTCGTCGCTATCTATGTAGTCTTCATCATTGGCGTCTTCATCGTCGATTTCGTCGATTTCGGGTTCATCATTGGCATCATCTTCCTGGATTAATGCTCCGGCTTCTTCAGCTTCGGCTTGTATGACGATTTCGTGCTCTGGATTGGGTACTTGCAAGCACCGGTGATTTCTGCAATCTCATTTTCATCCATTTTGTCGTATTCGTCGGCGTCATCGTCATCATCATCGGGATATTCATCCTCGCTGCCGATTTCATTTTCGTCGTAGTCCTTATCATCAAATAGTTCTTCCTCATAATCCACTCCTGCAATCGAAGCAGAATCAAAAAGGATAATATTTGCGCGATTGGTAATTTTTAAACCTGGCGGTATGCCATCCATTTCGGCAAGTCGATGGACTTGTTTAATTACGCTGGGCGTCATAGCCATCTTGGTGAGTTTTCGGCGTTTCATTACATGATTTGTTTGTAGATGTAATAATTCGTGGCCTCCTTGAGCACTCTCAAGGGGTCTTAAATAGATACAATCGAGCGCTCTCGGCGCATTCGTATTACTTGGTTGTGGCTCATCATGAGCCAGTACGTATTCTCCGATAACGTACAGACAGTGACGTTCATAGTCGATGTTCTCCTGATGGAGAATCATCCTTGGACTGAAAACTTTTGAAACTTCATTCTTATTTGGAAAGAAGTTCAACTTCTTGCTCGATTCCATAACCATGTACTTGATAAAAATCCTTGGTAAATGTACAAATGCCAATCGATGATAACTGGCGCGTACACGCTCTTGAATCGTCCTGTTGTTTCTTTCAGCTCTCGGAACATGTTCCTGAGCTGCTGCGTAGTTCACCATGATGTCGTGCTTGGCCGAATACGGATCCATCACCTTGTGGAACTCGTTATCACAGTGAATTTCTTTGACGGTAAAATGACCGCGTATATACACTCGTCGTACTTCGTCTAGTAATTTCTCGTAGACGCTCGCCACAGGAGCAGAAACGTACTGCGCCGTTCGATAAAATAAGTCGTGCGAGATGGTCGTCAAGAACTTCATTGAGTTCACTGTTAATCCATCAATGGACAGTGTGACATTCTTCTGAATATTCAATAATTCATCCGGTATCTCAATTAAATTGCTTGATACTGGTGTTGGACGACTCCGAGTGCTCTTGCCCTTGATTGCGCCAACTTCGGCACCAAAGGTTCTGGCTGCTAGATTTATGTCTTCATTTGAGACTATATTATTGCGAATAAGATTCATTCGAATCATCGCCTTGAGATCGGGTACAGTCGGTGTTCCCAATGCATCGTAGAGCTGATGTGCTCGATATGCGCGTTTTTGTTGTCGCGGGGACAGAAATTTTAAATTGTCCATGATGGTTTGTACCATCTGTGCTTGTGTTTCGACATTTATGTTGTCTGGATCTTTCGGATTCATGGCATACAAGCCACACTTCATTTCTCGGAATTTCATTTGTTTGCCTGGTAAGTGTACCACCAGGGCCTTTTCTTTGGCTGTATCCATTGTGACTCTGTATCTCTTTGTAACGTCACACAACGCCATAATATTCGTGATAGACTTTTCGTTGTACCACTGTTCTCCTAAATAAGGTACATTGCACCTTTTGTTTGATACTATCGGACCACCATTGGTCGTGACATGTATTTCTTGATCACTCACAGTGATGTCGCTAACGTATTCCGGATTACAGAAGATTGTATCCGTCGAATCGCTGTCAAGGAGAATTAAATCTTTTAGATTCGTAAATTGTGCAAATTGTGCATGCACTCCTGCCCACCCAATATGGGGTTCTGTTGTACTACCAGCGGTCAAACTGCTTCCAGTACTTGAATTCGAGTTGCTCGATCCTTGATTAGCTGCCACATGTTGTTGTCCAGCTTGTTTATTCATTTTATTGATGACCCATTGGTCTTTCGGAAGTTCTCGGTCATTACATTTATCAGAATGATGACCCTTCTTCCCGCAACACCAGCATTTGCCTTCCATTTGAGCAAATGAGAGTACTGGAGATTCATCTCCCTCTTTCACTTCTTCGGTGTTGTTATTTTTATTGTTATGCCGATAATTACGGTCTTTGTTCTTCGTTTTCGAAGAATTGTTCTTATTGTCGAGCTTATGGTTGCTCAAGACACTGTTCGATTCACTCTGCAATTTCGGGTACTGATCATTCCCCAATGACTTTTGAGAGCTGAGCCCTTTTAAAATAGAACCATATTTGTCTTGATCGGCGTTCTCCAAGTACAAAAATGCGAAGAACTGTTCTGAAATTGTTTCCGTCTGTATCAGCGTCTTGGCATAATTTGTCTGGTCATAACCTGTCATACTCGTAACACATTTCGGAATGACAAGTGGACCGCCAAGATGAGATTGTAATATATCTCTCGCTGTCTTGAAACGCCTGGAATAGTCTGACAAGGTTTCATTTTCTTTTTGTTTCGTGCTGAACATCGCACGAAATGCATCAGATACTACTGACATTGAGTATCTGGAATCTTCGTAGTTGAGAGCATGAGTTTTGATTGCTTTCAGCAATTTGATCGGATCGTTGTAGATCTCGGATTCGAAGTTCGACATGCCTTCGACCTTGTTCTTCATGCTCTGATGACATCTTTCCCATATTAGTGCATATGCCTTGTATAAGTTTTCATGATAGGACCTTCTCCTTCTCATATATTCGTCGAGATCAGCTTTATATTCCATTTCGAACTGCCGATTCTCTTGTGCTTCTATTGCAGCATCTGTTTCCGTACTGAACTGGAGTGTTGGTTTCCATGTATCAGTATCGAGTGGTGTATCGGTTCGCAATGCCTCAGCAATGTCGTTTCCTCTATCAAATGACTTTTTGATATGATTAATTACAAACTCGGCAGTCGTACTGACATCCGATGCTTGTTTGTTCGATCCCACGTAGAAGAAGTAGTCTTCTAGTACTTTCTTCTTCTTTTCTTGTTGTGTTGAGTGAGAACTGCTTCGTCCTCTACCTCTTCCTCGACCACGTCCGCGTCCACCGCGTTGATAGCTCCTTCCGGTCATTATCAGTGTAGTCGTTCTTTATGGTGTTATTTCGGTAACCAATCGGATACTTTTAATTGTGTGTTAAAATACAATATCTCACCGTCCTCGGTGTCTGAGCTTTGATCTTCTGATCCTCCTGATATTATAATAGACTTTATAATACACGTAGTAATTCTCTAATCTAAAACACAATTAAAAGTATGAGCATGTCTGTTGTTGCTGCTGATCCTAATGACCCCGATATGAGTATTTGACTCATTCGACTAGATCATTCATCCGATCTTAAATTCTTGTTCTCCAACACACTCCTGCTGACCATCTCGATGATGCTTACCACTTAGGTTCATAATAAGATCCCGGAATTTGTAAAATTTTGCTCCTATCAGTGGTTTTGTCATGTAATCTCCAATCATGTCATCAGTTGGGCAGTATAAAATGTTTGCTTCCTTTCTATCCACGAGATCCTGGATATAGAAGTACTTTATATCGAAATGACGGGTACGTTTTCCTGAACTGGCTTTGCCGTTCTTCTCTAATTTCATTGAACTGGTGTTGTCTTGACATATGATATTCAACCGAATTTGGAACTCCTGATGTTCTAGGAATCTCTTTGTCCAAAGAACTTTGCTGATTTCGTCATCTACTCCGATGACTTCTGCTTCCGTGGAGCTTCGGGAATTTACTTTCTGTTTGAGCGAGTCTGAAATGACTGCTCCATATCCCATCGTGAAAACTGATCCGGTCTGACTCTTCATATCGTGGTGCACTGCGAATGCAGCATCGATATACCACGTAAGTGTTTGACAGTCGTCCGCTTCCAACGTCAATACGTCGTCTCGAGTTCCTTTCAGGAATCCCATGACCTTTAGTAATTTCTTCCAATCGATTATATTTGGGGCTTTTACTCTGCTTGCGAAAAATCCTATTGCCGGGTTAATATCCGGTCGCCCTCTTTGGCATAAAAACATAGCCTTCATTGTAAAGGTATGAAAAATTGCTTGTTTCTCGTCGTCCAATAGCTTTGCTTCGGTATCGACTTTGAACAGTTTATCTGTCCATGGTGGTGTTGTAATGGCTTTTACTGGATATGGGAAATCCTTTTGCATCCCATCGATATAATGTTGCATATCAACTTTCAAGACACCTGGTTGAGTATAGTCCAGGTTCATGGCCAAGTAGTCGTGTATCTTGCCGCGGACAATTTTTACATGCCCGACTTTATCGCTTCCATATTTCTCTTCACACCACTCCGCAAAGTCGTCGTGGGCCTTGTCTTGTACATGAGACGATTTCAGGTCGTCAACATGCCACGTCACTGTGTGCTGTTTCCCGTTTACTTTTCGGTTAGCGACACAAATGGCGTACGGATTAACTTGGAATCCTATTGTCTCGATATCTGCTCGAAACTTCTTATAATACAGTACTGATGCAATCATCATGCCATATAATGCCATTAGCATTCTTACATATAGAGTTTTGTATACTCTCTTTCCCTTTTCATGCAGGATGTAATCGTCGTACACTCCTAGACACAAAGCCACGAAAATGTCGACGAGACTACCACGTATCTTCATGATAATTTTCTCACTCCCTTTTTCTTGTGGGATAGGCGTCTGTACAAATGAATTTAGTACATCCGATGTCATCACATCATGCTTTTGTTTCGCGTCAATCACTCCTGTCATAAGTATAGCATCAGTCACCGCTGTGGGACTAGCTGCTTCGTCTCTGGCGATATATGAACGTTGCGTGCTTCCATTTGCACACGTTCCTGCCTTTATAGTAATGTCTCGCTTTTCAGTGAGAAATATGAGGCTCTCCATGGCTCTCTTTCTTTTTAGGTCCGTCAAATCAGTTACACGGATCGGTTCGAATACATCGCGATCATGTAGCTGCTTCATTTCTTTATTGGCAGCTTTTCTGCCACGTTCTCTGAATTTCTTTAGTCCTTGATTCAGATTGTAAGTTTGTACAAAACTGTACGCCTGTACATCGTTCATTCCTGCCATCTTTTCATTGAAATGTCACATGACTATTGCAATAACTTGTGCAGTCATTGAGTTGTACTCTTCTTTCTTTTGCTCATTGGCATGTAGACGTTGGAATCCACTATATTTCTTTGGTGGTACAAAAACTCTTGTTGTGCGGCGTAATCCTCCACTTTCATCCTGCTCTTCATTGGCATGTAGGGATACGTCGTCTTCGTCGCTATCTATGTAGTCTTCATCATTGGCGTCTTCATCGTCGATTTCGTCGATTTCGGGTTCATCATTGGCATCATCTTCCTGGATTAATGCTCCGGCTTCTTCAGCTTCGGCTTGTATGACGATTTCGTGCTCTGGATTGGGTACTTGCAAGCACCGGTGATTTCTGCAATCTCATTTTCATCCATTTTGTCGTATTCGTCGGCGTCATCGTCATCATCATCGGGATATTCATCCTCGCTGCCGATTTCATTTTCGTCGTAGTCCTTATCATCAAATAGTTCTTCCTCATAATCCACTCCTGCAATCGAAGCAGAATCAAAAAGGATAATATTTGCGCGATTGGTAATTTTTAAACCTGGCGGTATGCCATCCATTTCGGCAAGTCGATGGACTTGTTTAATTACGCTGGGCGTCATAGCCATCTTGGTGAGTTTTCGGCGTTTCATTACATGATTTGTTTGTAGATGTAATAATTCGTGGCCTCCTTGAGCACTCTCAAGGGGTCTTAAATAGATACAATCGAGCGCTCTCGGCGCATTCGTATTACTTGGTTGTGGCTCATCATGAGCCAGTACGTATTCTCCGATAACGTACAGACAGTGACGTTCATAGTCGATGTTCTCCTGATGGAGAATCATCCTTGGACTGAAAACTTTTGAAACTTCATTCTTATTTGGAAAGAAGTTCAACTTCTTGCTCGATTCCATAACCATGTACTTGATAAAAATCCTTGGTAAATGTACAAATGCCAATCGATGATAACTGGCGCGTACACGCTCTTGAATCGTCCTGTTGTTTCTTTCAGCTCTCGGAACATGTTCCTGAGCTGCTGCGTAGTTCACCATGATGTCGTGCTTGGCCGAATACGGATCCATCACCTTGTGGAACTCGTTATCACAGTGAATTTCTTTGACGGTAAAATGACCGCGTATATACACTCGTCGTACTTCGTCTAGTAATTTCTCGTAGACGCTCGCCACAGGAGCAGAAACATACTGCGCCGTTCGATAAAATAAGTTGTGCGAAATGGTCGTCAAGAACTTCATTGAGTTCACTGTTGAGCTTCATTTTCGCAGACGAAGTCTTCGATGTAGTGATCTACAAGGTTGGTTGGTTGACACACCGAGTACAGCATGCCTCCTCCCGTCTCAACAACATCTGCTGGCTCGTACGCCATGGCTTCAGCAAGAACTTTCAATACCGGCCGCAATAGTTTTACTAGGATTAAATTGTTGCCGTTCTTTAGCGTCGCCGCCTCCAATGCAGCTGTAAGCAAAGCATCAAAAGAAACATTTTCAAAAGGAAACACCCCACCGTCGTTTTCACCAAGCCTTTCCATCATACCGCGAACTGCAGCTGGTACCATGTCCTTAAGTATAGTAAGGCGCTTGAGTTCTTTTGGGAAAGTATCGTTGCCAAACAGTACCGCAATCAAACACCGACTCCGGAGGTCCACAGCACCGTCTGGCAGCTTTAGCTCGGCCTCTTTGTATGTTTCACATGTTGTTTCCAACAAACTCTCGGACCTTCTTCATTGTGCTGTCAAACCCTGTATCAACCGTACCATTTTTTAATGTCGTTTCATTGCCATGTTTCTTTGCCTTGACTGCCATAGTAAAATGAGTTAGCTGTAAGCAAGCATCTCCAGCGATATCAGAAAAGTCGGCATCATTCCCAATTGTCAAATCGACTTGCTTCGTTGTCAACAAGTGCTGAATGTAGCTATCAGCTTGGAACATCCCTTCTACAATCTTTATTTGTTCTGGACGCTCCTTGGCCAAATCCGAGATGGCCGCTTGTACGGCGTCAACAATTTCGGGGTGCCGTTGGGTACCCGAACTGGCCTTTTCTCCTTGCTAAACTAATTTATCGAGACCGGCCAAGTCGGCTTGTATCCTCTTCTTCTCTTGTTCATCCTGGTACTTGTGTTGGCGTAGGTCGAGAGAGATCTGGAGCAGTTTTGCCTTGGAGCCGATGCACGCTGTTATGTTGCGCTGGCGCTCGGTTACACGCCGGACTGATGCTTTCTTTATATGATGTCGACCGTCTGCTGGATCAAACACAGCGAAGAAAACAAGCCCTTCCTTGACTAACTTTAAAACAAGCTCCTGTGTATGTGTGCTGGTGCTCGCTATGCTGGTTTTACGGAGTTTGTAGCACATCCACGAGGGGTCACCGGCGACAGCTGGCGCACCGGTGCGGTGAGCGTCTTCAGCACGTTTGTGGCACAACGAGACCAACTGTGAGAACGAAAGCTTTCCCAAACTAAACAGTAGCTTCGACCCTAGATCGACACCCGTTTTTAGACTTTAGAAACACAAAGAGCTTCAAATACAAGTGTTTGTTCTCATGGTGGTCATGAATGGGCGGAGTTTATTTGTTTTATTTCCCCCCAAAAAGGAACCATCTTTTAAAAATAAGCCGGAGTGCAGCCCAATTTTTGAAATCGAGATAGTCCATTCGAGAGAAAGAGAAAAATAGTCCGGATTATAACCCGCTACAAAAAACGTCGATAACCGCCTGTCCATATCACCTTTTTTGTCGCCAGCCATCGCCCCTCTTTGCTTTCAATGTTTGTATAATGATTGGATATTTTATAGAACCGGACTAATTTTTGCCTTCCGGCGCTCAACGCTCAAGATATCTTTCGATAAAATCGTGATGATACTGCCATTACAATAACAACCATCAAATAGAATGACAATAATAACAGAATAACAACAACTCCCGCATTAACGCTTGGGATAATGACGAGGACTATCCAGATCAGCCCTACGATGCCATTACATGCGCCGATATTGTCGCCTCGCTCTACAACCCTGTCGCCCCAGCCGAAACGTTGTAGGATCTGGGCCATGCCAAATCAAAAATCTAGATTGCCAGCAAAGGACGGCTGACTGGCCCTTCGAACAGCGTTTTGGCGAACTCTTTCACAATGTTGAACGGATCGCTCCATCAAGTCGGAACAAGTGTCCCAGGGTGTAAATATTTAAAGCGTCGGGCTGGAACAATGAAAAACCTGAACGTCAGCATGTTTCGAAGTGAAGAGAACCGAAATTTGTTTCCTCTGCCTGTAATTGGGTGTGGGTTTGAAAGTTCGATTACTCTAGCCTTCAGAACAACACGGACTATGGATTGGATGGAAGTACATCAATCGAGTCAAAATCTATGTAACTCAACAGGTAGCGACCTCATTTAAGACAACAACAGGTATCAAAGAGTCGTATTCCATTATGGTAGTAAGATAATCATTAAGGGCAACCTCCCAGTATCCGACGGGAAAGAGTAGGGCATCAAAATTTGCCTGTCGGCGTTGCAAAACGGCGAGTATAGTAACTAATTCGTTTTAGCGGTGCAATTTCTCATACTCCCATTCTTTACAGTGTTGTAACTTGTCTTAGTAGTTTTTTAGCAGCGCTACATACTTAAGCCGTGTTGTTTCGTGCATCTTAACGTAGGTACTGTATCACGGATGTCATATTTTGAGTAACACTATTAACAGATATTTTCACAATAACAACAGCACTGACGGATCAAGAATAATAACAACAACACCAGTATTAAAAGAGAATTAACAATATCTATAAGAGTTTTACTCCATCACGCTTCTAGAGCTGTGACAAGCTCAGTGTGTGAGATTATGGGTCTTTCAGAATATCACTTGTGACCAATCTCGAGCGCGATTAACGCACGATTGAGTTCAGACTTAATCGGGACCAACAAAACTCGCTGTCCTGCCAAAAGTCTCTCAAGCCTAACTAAAAGGGATCACTCAGTTTATCCATCCATAACAAATCATTTTTCATCAGCAGTCAACCCATGCTGCATCTACATACATATATATTCGAACGATCGTTCCAACGATCAATACCTACAAAGTTGGCGGACTGGTTTTTCTGCTTCCAGGACCGCACCTTTAGTAAATAACCTACTTAGGCTCACAATTCCAGCAATTGGCTTTAGACTAAGTCCTGCACTAGTTTACAGTTTACTAAACCTAGCTTAGACGCCCTGTCGACGCCGGATTCCCATACGCTTCCATTTGTGCTAAGCACTGGTGTTAAAGAGTAACTTCTAACACCTCAACAACATTAACATCTTAGGCTCTACCCGTAGCGGTCGTACCTTCCGAGCAACGATATCAACAGTACCTGCTCCAGCAGCAGCAAACACCCCACCAGTCGTGGCCGCTCAGGCACCACCTCAGGCACCTCAACAAGCGCTCCAGCAGCCACTGCCTCCACCCTTTGCCCTCAGCCCAGCTCAGGCCGTTTAGGGACTATTTGACTTCGCAGACACTACTGGAGCAAAGATCTACAAGGCAGCAACATCAGCTCTCAACGTCGTATTCCCAGGAACAGTATCGACGCTACGTCCATTCCTTCGAGAACTAAATCATCGATCAGTGGAATACAGAGCACAAGGTCTACTTAACATTCCTAAGATTGGAACTACAGGACACACCACCAGTCTCATCACTCAATCGAGACTAGTGTCCTTCGAAGACATCAAGGCTCATGCCACTTCGTTCATGGGACTCCGAGTCCGTGGTACTCAGTTGAACCACATGTTCGTCAACTGTCTCTTCAATTTGATGGATTCCGAAGGCCTTCGAAACCTGGAGCAATCCGGTTACAAATACCAAGTCGATGGTGAGGATTGCTTTCCCCTCATGGTCAAGACAATGATTCAACTGCGCGAAGTCGATACGCAAGCAACGAGCTTCCTAGTCCGTCACGACATGGCCAAGTTAACCTCCAAGATCCAAGAGCTCAAGTACGACATCAAGGAATTCAACATGCATGTTAATAACTTGATTGAGCGTCTTGAGACAGCAGGAGAGACATCTCAAGATCTATTCATCCAAGTCTTCAGCGCTTACAAGGTCTGCCCTGACGAAGATTTCCAGCAGGAACTCAAGGCTCAAACCAAGCTCTACAAGGAGGACAAAATCAACCGAAGCACTGGAGACCTCATAGCATGGGGACTTCAGATCTTCATCGAGCTCATGGAGGCAGACACATATGGAAAGCCTTCTAAGTCTGACCAAGAAATCCTGGCTCTCACAGCCAAGCTCGACGAGACCAACGAAAGCAACAACAAGTTGAAGAAGCAATTGACCCAAATCAAAAAGGGTCATAGAGACAAGAAAGAGAAAAGAGACAACACGAAAGGCAAGACGGACAAGAAATCGGACCTACCAAATTGGGCAACCCAACCAATGAGCAATCAGCGGGCCCGAAGAAACATAAGGGCAAGGACTTCTTCTGTTGCTTCGAAGACAAGAAGTGGGGAAGACACAAAACCGATGACTGCCAAGTACGTAAGAAGAGACTTGAAGGGGGAGGATCTTTCAACAACGAAGATTCATCCAGCGCGGCTCCAACAGCAGCGGCAGCATTAATGTCCATGCTAGCCAACGCCGAATGAAGTCTATGCCTGACGAGAATCCTATATCTCGACAGGCCATCAACGATCATGACGTTGCAAGTCCTAACAGCTCTCGCGATCTGAATCAGCTACGAAACGGTGATCCTTGGTGACTTCGCTTTCAAGTTCATTGTGTCTATGTGGATGTGCATAGACACACCAATCGAAAAGCCAAGATATGCTCCGAAGAGACTCAGGTGGAGAGTATCTGTCGGAAATTTCACCATGTGGATAAAGTCACAGATCAAAAGACTAATTACCTGGATCGAAGCCAAGCTCCTCGAAAGAGGATCTTTCACAAGAAGAAAGCTGCTTACAAGGTGGAGATCAAGAGCTCCCAACAGCGGAACAACGAGGAGAGGAAACAGGTATCAACAAATTTCCAACAATCCTGTATATACGGCGAACGTAGCAGCAGCTAGTTCAGGATATCCACAAGACCAACAGCAGATGACCTTTGGAGACCAACCATACAGGTTGTTGCTGGATTATGGAGCGACGAGCTGCATATCCAACAACAAGAACCATTTCGTGCAAGGAACGCTTCAAAGAGTGCACACTCTCGCACGAGGGATCGGTACGGCACCATGCACACACATTGGCACCGTACATTGGGGATGGGAGGACAACAACGGGTTGCCCCACGACTTCAAGATTCCGAACACATACTTGTGCAAACAAGCATCCTTCTGCCTACTCTCGCCACAGCACCTGGCCAGAGAGTCGAAAGACCACCACCCGATCAGGAACGGAACGGGAGGAGGAGAGACAGTCGGCGACGAGACTAGTCTCTTCTGGAACCAACGAAAATTCAGGAGAACGATCAAGCTGACGAGGCAGAATTCGCAAGTCGGATTCATTGATTCCGCACCATCTTTTCTGAGGGCCAACATTGCGTTGACCACGTTCTCGGCTACCATGGAGGACGAAGTATGCTGCCTGCTGGCACACATCATACCTACAGACGACGAGGACGAACGAGAGCAATCAGGTACACCTGCTGTTAACTTCGATTCACAAACTTCTCACACAACGGAGAATTTGCCGTTCACAGAAGAAACGGGAGTTAACCTTGTTGAGCCAGAACCAATTCACTAGATGATGGAGGAGGAAGAAGTGGAATTGGACGATGACCAACACGAGCTACTCCGTCGACATTACAAATTGGCCCACACCTCCTTCAACAAGCTTCAACAAATGGCAAAGGAAGGCATGACCCCCAGGAGATTGGCCAAGTGCAGAGTCCCCAAGTGTTCAGCATGCCTCTACGGCAAAGCTACCAAGCGTCCATGGAGAATGAAGTCCAAAGTCAACCGATGTCATCTGAGGGTCACCGCCAAGCCAGGAGAGTGCGTCTCAGTGGATCAACTCGAGTCTTCAACTCCCGGATTGATCGCGCAGATGAGAGGGTTCCTTACAAGACGAAGATACAAGGTCACCACGATCTTCACCAACCATTTCTCGAACCTCTCATTTGTACACCTGCAACAGTCTACGACCTCGGAAGAAACCCTAGCTGCAAAGCTGGCTTTCGAAGCCTACGTCAGATCACACGGAGTCTCCATAAAACACTATCACTGCGACAACAGCAGATTCGCCGACAAAGCCTACATGAACCATGTTGAAGAGAAAGGGCAGACGATCAGCTTCTGCGGAGCCAACGCACATTTCCAAAACAGGAAAAGTGAGAAGAGGATTCGGGACTTGCAAGACTCGGCAAGAGTTTGCATCTTACACGCAAAGCATTGATGGAACGACGCCATCACAGCCAACCTTTGGCCATACGCCCTTCGATATGCAAACGTTGTCAATCAACTAGCCTCTGGAGCTGATGGCCTATCACCGATAGAAAAGTTCACTTCATCCAAAGTGAGGGAGGACCCTTGAAAGCTCCATCATTTCGGTTGTCCAGCCTACGTTTACACAGTTGAAGACGGACAAAAGGCGCCCAAGTGAGAAGAGAGGGCACGTTGTGGAATTTACCTTGGACCGAGTCCCACACGCGCAAGAACGGTATCCTTGGTACTGTCAGTGGAGACAGAACGAGCGTCTCCACAGTTTCACGTGGTACATGGCGACCTTTTCGAAACAGTGCGAAGAGGATTGGGTTACAAGAAGGGAATATCCGGGCTCTCGGCGCCCAAATCGATGTGGTAACACAAGACGGGTTTGAGGAGAGATGAGAATGGGGAAGTCGCACCCTCTGAGGGAGCGACTACAGGCAGCGGACTCAACCGTGCTGGACTAACACCGACGAGTTCCATATCACCACCGATCATCGAACAAGAGGCCCAGACACAAGAAATCGATCTGAGCGAAGACACCCCATTGATTGAAGGACCAAGTCAAGAATCAGAGCAGGAATCAACAGCCCGAGAAGCGTCTCCTCCAGCCGAAGGGACGTCGTTACAACAACAAGTACAACAAGCACCCACGCCAACCACGACAACGAGGTTGGGTAGAACGAGCCGACTTCCCACCCTTGAAGGACAAGTCATCGATATGACACCAGAACTCCTGAGACAGCAAGAGATGGATGACCCCTTGGCATTCGCAACATCTGCGGATCCAGACACGATGTATCGACACGAAGCCATGCGTGAGCCGGATTGGGAGCAATTTCAAGAGGCAATGCTCAAAGAGGTCAGGGATCATGAGACCAACGGACACTGGAACTCGGCCGACCAAGTCCCAGCCAACGTCGAGATGCTACCTAGTGTGTGGAGCATGAAACGAAAGAGAAGAATTGTAACCAGGTAGGTTTACAAGTGGAAGGCAAGCCTGAACTTGCATGGCGGAAAACAAACGAAGAACGTCAACTTCTGGGAGACCTATGCTCCCGTTGTCACTTGGATCGCCGTACGCCTTTTCTTAATCGTCGCCCTGCTGCGATCGTGGCATACTCGACAGATCGACTTCGTCCTAGCGTATCCACAGGCCAACATCGAATGCGACATGTACATGCAAATCCCCGCAGGATTTCATTACAATGGCAACCGAACCTCTCATGTCCTCAAGCTTGTCAAGAATCTGTACGGACAAAACAAGCTGGCCGGATCTGGAAGATACACATTCATCAAGGTCTAATGGAACGAGGATACACCCAAACCAAGATCGACCCTTGCGTGTACTATCACGGAAACACAGTGCTAATACTGTACGTTGACGGTGGGATCTACCTCGGACCAAACGCTGAAGAGATCGCAAGTCTCATCGAGTCACTCAAGAACTGCGACGGATTCTCTACCAGTTATAACGTCACGGACGAGGGAGAGGTAGACGACTACCTCGGTGTAAAGTTCAACGCGTTGGGAGACGGCAGGATCGAGCTAACACAGCCCCACCTCATTCAGCAAATCCTGGACCACCTCGGACTGAAGACAGATTCCAAGACGAAGAGAACACCGGCCAAATCCTCGGAGATACTGCAAAGAGCTCTCGAAGAGGAAGATTTTGACGAAGAATGGAGCTATCGTTCGGTGAATTGAATTACCTTGAGAAGTCATCAAGACCCGACATATCCCGAGCTGTGCACCAGTGCGCAAGGTTCTCCGCTAATCCCAAGAAAGTTCACGGAGAGGCCGTCAAACACATCGGCAGATACCTGCTAGCTAAGAAGGAACGAGGTATCATTGTGGACCCTACCAACGAGTCATTCGAGACTTGGGCAGACGCAAGCTTTTGTGGAGATTGGGTGAGAGAGGTCGCACACTTGGACCCAGCAACAGCAAGATCAAGGATCGGATTCGTGATCAAATACGGTGGCTGCCCAGTCACCTAGCAATCAAAATTGGCTACAGAGATTTGTCTCTCTACCACAGAGTCAGAGTACGTCTCGTTGTCAACCGCTCTGAGGGAGACAATTAGTATGATGGAACTGCTCACTGAGGCAACGAATCAAGGGATCACCGGACTGACCCTCTTGCCCAAGGTAATGTGCAAGGCATTTGAAGACAGTTCTGGAGCGCTGGAGATCGCAAGACTCCCCAAGATGCGCCCAAGAACAAAACATATCAATTGCAAGTTCCATCACTTCCGGGAATCCGTGTCCCGAAAGCTGATTTCCATATTGCCCGTAATGTCCAAAAACCAACAAGCGGACATACTAACAAAATCTTTAGGACATGAACTTTTCACAAAGTTCAGAAAATGTATAATGGGTTGGTGACAGTTTTCGCGATCTATCGAATGAGGGAGTGTGAGATTATGGGTCTTTCAGAATATCACTTGTGACCAATCTCGAGCGCGATTAACGCACGATTGAGTTCAGACT
>JAUBNZ010000456.1:0-17176 GCA_032355485.1 Bonnemaisonia californica
AATAAATTTTATCATTAAGAAGCATAAAAATTTTTAATTTTAATTACGTAATTTTTTTTAATTGTTTTACAATAGATATATTGAAGACTTATGATTAAAGTTAAGAGATTTTATTGATCTTGCTTTTTTAATTCATGAGAGTTTCTTAAATTTCTATCTCCAACAAGGAGAAAAACAAATGGCAATAAGCTCAACTGATAATCGCACAAAGAATGTGCAAGTTTTTGTTGAAAAAAACGCTGTAGAGACAAGTTTCGATAAATGGGCACAACCAGGTCATTTTTCACGAACATTAGCGAAAGGTCCAAAAACAACAACTTGGATTTGGAACTTACATGCAGATGCTCATGATTTTGATAGTCAAACAACTTCTTTAGAAGAAGTATCGCGTAAAATTTTCAGTGCTCATTTCGGACAATTAGCAATAATTTTCTTATGGATTAGTGGTATGCATTTTCATGGTGCATATTTTTCAAATTATTCAGCTTGGCTAACAGACCCAATCAATATTAAGCAAAGTTCACAGGTTGTTTGGCCAATTGTAGGTCAAGAAGTTTTAAATGGTGACCTTGGAGGAAATTTCCAAGGTGTTCAAACAACTTCAGGGTGGTTCCAGATGTGGAGAGCAGAAGGTATTACAAGTGAAGTAGAATTATACTGGATAGCAATTGGTGGATTAGCAATGTCAGCAATTATGCTATTTGCAGGCTGGTTTCATTATCATAAAGCAGCACCAAAATTAGAATGGTTTCAAAACGCAGAATCAATGATGAATCACCATTTAGCAGGTTTATTAGGCTTAGGATGCTTATCGTGGTCAGGTCATCAAATTCATATAGCATTACCTATTAATAAGTTATTAGATGCAGGTGTTGCTCCACAAGAAATTCCTTTGCCTCACGAGTTTTTAATTAACCGTGAACTAATGAGCCAACTTTATCCAAGTTTTGCGAAAGGGTTAGCTCCATTTTTTGGAGGGCATTGGGGTGAATACTCAGATTTTTTAACATTTAAAGGTGGCTTAAACCCTATAACAGGTGGATTATGGTTAAGTGATATTGCTCATCATCATTTAGCTTTATCTGTTTTATTTATTGTAGCTGGTCATATGTATCGAACAAATTTTGGTATTGGTCATAGTATGAAAGAAATTTTAGAAGCTCACAAAGGTCCCTTTACAGGTGAGGGTCATAAAGGTTTATATGAAATTTTAACAACTTCTTGGCATGCTCAATTAGCAATTAATTTAGCAATGGTAGGTTCTTTAAGTATTATTGTAGCCCATCATATGTATGCTATGCCTCCATATCCATATATTGCAACAGATTATGCAACACAACTATCGTTATTTACACATCATATGTGGATAGGTGGATTTTGTGTTGTCGGTGGAGCTGCACATGGTGCAATTTTTATGGTTCGCGATTATACACCAGCGAATAACTATAATAATTTACTAGATCGTGTATTACGTCATCGCGATTCAATTATCTCGCACTTAAATTGGGTTTGTATTTTCTTAGGGACTCATGCTTTTGGATTCTATATTCATAATGATACTATGCGTGCATTAGGGCGTCCACAAGATATGTTTTCAGATAAAGCTATTCAATTACAACCGATTTTTGCTCAATGGATCCAAAACATTCATTTATTGGCACCAGGTACTACCGCTCCAAACGCTTTAGCAACAACGAGTTACGCTTTTGGAGGCGAAGTAATTGAAGTAGGTGGCAAAATAGCAATGATGCCTATTAAATTAGGAACCGCTGATTTTATGGTTCATCATATTCATGCTTTTACGATCCATGTAACAGTTTTAATTTTATTAAAAGGGGTCTTATATGCACGTAGTTCAAAATTAATACCTGATAAAGTAAACCTTGGTTTCCGATTCCCATGTGATGGTCCAGGTCGAGGTGGTACTTGTCAAAGTTCAAGTTGGGATCATGTATTTTTAGGATTATTCTGGATGGTGCGACCCGTTGAAAACGTAAGATTTACTTAAGTGAATGTATAAGGTTTTCGGACTCAAATAGATCTTACTCATCTAAATTATTTATTAATATATAAATTAGAATAATCTAATTTTTAATGGAATTATTTTAGTAAATTCAAAAAAGTTATTTACTAGATTTCATTTTAAAACTTCAAAAATCATTACGCTAAGTAAACTTTTTATTTACAAGACATCGTTATAAAATTATTAAATAAAGCCAAATGGATGTATTTGTAGATTAAAAGTACGACGGTTTCCAATCTAATTATAAAGAATTGTTTAGAGAACAATTTTTTTAATTCAGTTTTAAATCTGTAGAAAGATTTTATAACAAGTTGTAGAATATTTAGTTTCTTAATAATACGATTTAATTTATAAATAATTGATTTATGTTTATATAAATCACTAGAGTAACAAATCTTAAGAGTCTAACTATATTTTAATGGGGTTAAATTCCCCCGAAATACCTGTATTTCGCCCAGGTTTCTTACCAAAAATGAATGGTATCATTTAAGGCTTTAGCAAAGAAACTTGGTATTCTCTCATGAATAAATTGTTAACTTTGAGATTTAAAGTAGTATTTAAGCATGATATATTCGAAATACCTAGAAAGTACAAATCTTTCTAAAATTAGATATCATTTGTTAATTCGTTACAATTGGGTTAAAAAAACTCTAACAAATGCCTTTGAACGACTAATATTCGTCCATATTAAGTCGACAGGAACTCACATTTTAAATGTAAAATGGGATCGTGTAATGTACAATTCTAAAAGAGAAAAGATTATTAAAATATGGAACGGTGGAAAGCGTGTAGCAAAGCCTTTCTAAGGCGGATAACCAGTTCATATTAGCTATACGTGAAGGACCTATAAGGGAAGCATGTCTCGTGTACCAACAATACATTAGAATAAGCTGACGCTTATAGGGTCTAAAATTTTATTTATTAAAACTTGATTTGATAACATATGAGCTCTATAGCGTGGAAAAAAATAGATTGGACACTAGTCAACTCTCGAGTTTTCCGATATCAGATTAGAATTTTCAAAGCTTCACGAGATAACAATCAAGCTAAAGTCAAATGTTTGCAAAAACGACTTTTAAAAAGTTTTGATACCAAACTATTGGCTGTAAAAACAGTTACAACTCTAAATAAGAGTCGACCAAAAATTGTGAGAAATAACAAATTATGGATTACCGATTTACAAAAAATTAAATTAGTAAAAAAATTAAAACTAGATGGTAAAACTTTACCAATCCAAAAAATATATGTTGATAAATTAACTACACAATTCTCACATATATCCATTCTCGCAGACCGCGCAAAACATATTTTATGCAGGTTTGCTCTGGAACCAGAATGGGAAGCACGTTTTGAAGCAAATTCTTATGGGTTTAGGCCAGGCCGTACTTCTCAGGATGCTGTAAAAGCAATTTTTCTTGATCTACAAAATGGTTCAATAAATAAAAATTCTCATAAATACGTTTTACAGACTGACTTAAGTAAGTCTTTTAGTCAAATTAATCATTGTTATCTTATTAAAAAACTTGATACTCTCCCAAAAATAGAGCAACAAGTAAAAGCATGGTTAACGAAAGGTATTTTAAAAAAATTTTCAGATGTAAAAAAGAATCATAATTTTCAACCGATTCATTCAAATATGTCACATGAAAAAAGTATGTGTCTTTTTTTAGTTAACATAGCTTTTCATGGATTAGAAAATTATCTAAAAGAATGGTTTTGTCAAAAATTTTCGTTTGCAGAAACAAACAAGCCGAGTCAAACTATTAAAGTAAAATCCTTCTCAATCATTCGCTATATGAATAATTTATTAGTTATTCATGAAAATGAATCGATTCTCTATAAAACGAAAATAGAAATAAAAAAATGGTTTTGGAATGAACCTTGTCTTAAAATTAGCAAAGAGAAAATTTTTATATACCATACTAGTAACAGTTTTAATTTTTTAGGTTTTACGTTTTTTACAAGTAGTAAAAATACTATTTCAAAACTCAAAATTTACCCGAGCAGAACATCACAGCTCAGTTTATTAGTAAAAATTCGAGATATTGTACAAAAGAATCGGAGTGCTTCGTCCTATGAACTCATTAAATTACTTCAATCAATATTAATAAAATGGGTTAATTATTATAAGTATTCAGAATGTTCAATAGTTTTTAAGAAAATGACTAATCTTATTTTTTTTAAACTCCGTGCTTGGGTATTTCGTAGAGATACTCGAAACGGAAGAAATAAAATAAAACAACGCTATTTTCCAAGCGGTCAAAGGTATACCTTTAATGGTATTAAGCATTATGATAATTGGATTTTAAACGGTAAACACATAGATAAAAATAGTATTTCTAAAAATAACTGGCTTCTCAATATAAGTTGGGTAAAGAGTGAAAACTGGGTAAAAGTCAAAGGCACAAAGTCACCTTTTGATGGAGACAAATTCTATTGGAGAAAACGGATTTTAACTAAAAGCAAGTAAATTTAAAAACTAAATTTTTTAATGAATTAATTATGAGAATCAAACAGAAAAATTTACCTTGAGACTAAAAAACTCAAATATAAAAAAAGTATATCTGTTTTCCAAATGTTATTATATCAAAAACCCTTGAATAGTAAAGTTCTGAAGAAAAATAAATAAATTTTGGGCAGGAGCCGGATGAGGTGAAAGTCTCACGTCCGGATCTGTCGACGGAAGTTAAGGTAACAAGGCTTCTAGTTTAACTATAACTCAATTTCTGTAGTAATTTTTCACTTTAGTTGGAAAATGCAATCTGATGTTTGGGGTACAATTTCTCCAGATGGAAGTATTTCACATATAACGGGTGGAAATTTTGCGAAAAGCTCAATCACTATTAACGGATGGTTACGTGATTTCTTATGGTCACAGGCATCCCAAGTAATTCAATCATATGGTTCATCATCATCAGCATATGGTTTAATTTTCTTAGGAGCTCATTTTATTTGGGCTTTTAGTCTAATGTTCTTATTTAGTGGTCGTGGATATTGGCAAGAATTAATCGAATCAATAGTCTGGGCACATAATAAATTAAATTTTGCTCCAACAATTCAACCACGCGCTTTAAGTATTACTCAAGGTCGCGCGGTAGGTTTAGCACATTATCTACTAGGTGGTATAGGAACAACATGGTCCTTCTTCTTAGCACGTGCTCTTTCAATTAGTTAATTTTTAATTAAAAATTCTAGTCAAACAATAATTATTTTCAATTAGTATTTATCTAAAAAGGTATCGATTAATTATGGCAACTAAATTTCCAAAGTTTAGCCAAGCCCTAGCTCAGGATCCTGCAACGCGACGCATTTGGTATGGTATTGCAACAGCTCATGATTTAGAAGCACATGATGGAATGACAGAAGAAAATTTATATCAAAAAATCTTTGCATCTCATTTCGGTCATTTAGCTATAATTTTTTTATGGACATCTGGAAACTTATTCCATGTAGCTTGGCAAGGTAATTTTGAAAAATGGGTAATTAATCCATTAAAAACAAAACCAATTGCACATGCAATTTGGGATCCACACTTTGGTGAATCAGCATTAAAAGCATTCAGTAAAGGTACTACTTATCCTGTTAACATTGCATACTCAGGTGTATACCAATGGTGGTATACCATTGGATTTAGAACGAATCAAGAATTATACTTTGGATCTATTGGTCTCCTAATACTCTCGTGTGCGCTATTATTTGCCGGTTGGTTACATTTACAACCAAAATTTAAACCTAGTTTAGCATGGTTTAAAAATAACGAGTCACGTTTAAATCATCATTTGTCTGGTTTATTAGGCGTAAGTTCGCTTGCTTGGACAGGCCATCTTGTTCATGTCGCGTTACCGGCTTCACGGGGAATCCATATCGGCTGGGATAATTTCTTAACAATCCCTCCACATCCTGCAGGTTTAAAACCCTTTTTTACAGGTAATTGGACAGTTTATGCCGAAAATCCAGATAGTACAAATCATATATATGGTACAACTAATGGAGCAGGTACAGCAATTTTAACATTTTTAGGTGGATTCCATCCCCAATCACAAGCTTTATGGTTAAGTGATATAGCCCATCATCAATTGGCAATTGCAGTTGTATTTATTGTAGCTGGTCATATGTATCGTACAAATTTTGGTATTGGCCACAATATGAAAGAAATTTTAGATGCGCATCGCCCACCAGGGGGACGTTTAGGAAATGGTCATATCGGTTTATTTGAAACAATCACAAACTCGTTACATATGCAATTAGGTTTAGCTTTAGCATGTTTAGGTGTAGCTACATCATTAACAGCTCAACACATGTATGCTTTAACGCCCTATGCATTTTTATCAAAAGATTTTACAACTGAAGCAGCATTATATACACATCATCAATATATTGCAGGGTTTTTAATGGTTGGTGCGTTTGCACACGGTGCAATATTTTTTGTTCGAGATTATGACCCAGAGCTAAATAAAAATAATGTTCTATCACGTATGCTAGAACATAAGGAAGCTATAATATCACATTTAAGTTGGGTTTCATTATTTTTGGGTTTCCATACATTAGGATTATACATACATAATGACACTGTTGTTGCATTTGGACAACCAGAAAAACAAATTTTATTTGAACCTTTATTTGCAGAATATATTCAAGCAGCATCCGGTAAAGCTGTTTATGAATTTAATGTACTTTTATCATCATCAACAAGTCCTGCAACTGTAGCAGGTAATCAAGTATGGTTACCAGGTTGGTTAGAAGCAATTAATAATAATAAAAACGATTTATTCTTAAAAATCGGACCCGGTGATTTCCTAGTACATCACGCCATTGCATTAGGTTTACATACTACAACCTTAATTTTAGTAAAAGGTGCCCTAGATGCACGAGGTTCAAAATTGATGCCCGATAAAAAAGATTTTGGGTATAGTTTTCCTTGTGATGGTCCGGGACGTGGTGGTACATGTGATATTTCTGCATGGGATGCTTTTTATTTAGCAATGTTTTGGATGTTAAATACAATTGGATGGACAACATTCTATTGGCATTGGAAACATATGACAATTTGGGGTGGAAACCCAGGTCAATTTGACGAATCTTCAAATTATATTATGGGTTGGTTACGTGACTACTTATGGTTAAATTCATCACCATTAATTAATGGTTACAACCCATTTGGTATGAACAATTTGTCAGTTTGGGCATGGATGTTTTTATTTGGTCACTTAATTTGGGCAACTGGTTTTATGTTCTTAATTTCATGGCGTGGATATTGGCAAGAATTAATTGAAACATTAGTTTGGGCTCATGAACGAACACCATTAGCAAATTTAATACGTTGGCGTGATAAACCAGTAGCTTTATCAATTGTGCAAGCTCGACTTGTAGGATTGGTACATTTTGCAGTAGGGTATATTTTAACGTATGCCGCATTTGTAATTGCTTCAACATCAGGAAAATTTGCTTAAATTTTTCGAATATTTTGATTAGATATCATTTTCTTTATTTTAATAAGTTACAAACTGATCCATAAAATGGATCAGTTTGTAACTTATAGTTGCTAAACAACCCTAAAAAAAAATTTTCTATAAATACAACCAAAAAAGTGTCTACTTTTTAGATTTATTTTTATATATATTAATAAGAATTCAAAGATGAAAGAGACTAAAAGATTGTTTGTTTCAATTAAAATTGCAGAGTTTCTAATTTTTAGGACGTTAAAATATTCTTATGCTAAAAAGAATAGAATCATACCTGGAACTCACGAATTTAAGCCTCCGATATCAAAACCATATAATAATACTTTTAAATTCGAGAACCCAGCACTCAAAAAGGTTAAGCAAACTCTAAGAAAAGAATTATCTTCAGAAATAAACAAAATACCTCAAATTTAAAATGGTGTTAGAACGCCGCAAAAACCTATAAAAAACAAAAGTTTTATGTTGAAGCTACGGGTTTTGTTGGTAGTAATAATGGCACTGATCTACCGCTTTTGTAAAATCAGGAGTATTCGGATTTTGCAAAAGCGGTAGATCAGTGCCATTATTATAATTCTTTAAATCAAAGACAAAAAAAGGTTACAAAATAAATATTTTTCACGATAGATTTCTAGAACTATGTACGAATCTCCAAACGGGTGAATTTGATAAAAAATTAATACTCGAAACCTACAGGCGTATACAATTAAAAGAAAAAAGTATACTAAATACTTTGCACCGTCCAGAAAATAGAAAAGTTGACTCTAATTTGTGGCTGAGCCTATGGGCTCGAGAAAAACTATTCTTATTGATCACAAAAGAATGATTGAGTTTGAAAACTTATCCGTCAAAAAGATTAATATATCTAGGTTTTAAGCTTTAAAAAGGTATCATTGAATATTGGAAAACATAGTATATTAAACCAAAAAAAAAGTATATTGTAATTGATCAAAGGCCAGTGTATATTGCCAAAGTTTTACATTTATAAAATTTGGAACAAGATAAGACTAAAACCCCATTGTTTATGCACCTAGTTCTACATGGAGGTGAACAAAAAGGCTATACGAATGGCAGTACTTTTTTTAAATTATGATTAATAAAAAAAAGATTTAGAAATGGAAAATGATTTTGGAATAATGCATATAGTGCTTTGTATTCAATACGAGAACTTTCTTTAAACTAGATTTTAAAAGCATCGCTTTTACAGCAAGAATCTTTATGAATTGCAAGTTCGAAAATTATCAAATGGAAAGATCTGATTTACTAAAGCAAAAGTAGCTAAGTGTATGTATAGAAACTATATCTTCCTAAGGGTAACCCTGTCAGAAAGTAATTTTTCGAATTTTGAACTCATTATAACAAGTTTCAATCAGAGTGGTTTAAATATAATCGAAGATCGGACTATAGAAGTTTGAAAACCTTTTAGAAAATCGAAGTTACGACGGTTAAAAATTAATTTAGACTAAGAAATATCCTACTGCAATGTAATTTTTAATTTTATTCACTTACAAGTTTGAAAAAAAGGTTCAAACATGCATTAAATTTTTTCCGTTAGAATTCATCCTAACGGAAAAAATTTCGAATTATTTAAAAATAAAATAATCGAATATATGAGAGACCCCCTAAACATTAATCAAAATTAGTACATCGAAAAATATTGAAACACTCCATTCTTTCAACGAGAATATAGGTTTAAATGTAGTGATACATGAAGATGACAATCCTTTTTTAAGCAGATGGTAATTAACCAATAAACAACAGAGTAGTTTTATCAGGAATCACTTTGAAAAAAATTATGCCTTATTGTTGGAAAATTTTAGTTACTAGCAAACTAAAAAATTCTATTTATAATTACTGGAAAAATGTGTTAATGAGAGAATTCATGGGTCGCAATTTGATAGGGAATTTTGTCAAATGTAGAGATTAGAACTTGATAAAATAGAACATGTAAATTTAACTTAATTAGAAAGTTTCTCAGCTTTAAAATAAGATTATGAAATATCCGAAAAAACAGTTACAAAATTCTGTAAAAAAGCTTTTTTAGAAATTAAAAATCGTTAACCTTAAAATTTTTAAGCCCATTATTGAACCCAAAAACACCTCTTAAATAACATTCTGTGTTTTATGATTAACGTACTACCGAACAACATACTAAAAGTCAAGCTGTTTTGGAAAAGAAACAAATTTACGGTTTGTAACCAGGGGTGCTAAAACTGAAATGTCTTATGAGAGAGTCTTAAAATTACTGAGAAGGGCTCTTCATAGTCAGAGTAGGGTTACAATAATCCGGTGGGTTTGCGTGATGAAAGTGGAAGATAAAAGAATTCAGTTGGGAAAGCGACAAAAATCATTTCAGAAATTTTGTACTTAGACTTTTTTGAATTCATTTCCACTATAATAATGTATAATTAATGTACGAATTAGACTTTGATAGATTGAACTTGGTCCATCTGAAGATGGTACATAATAAATCTGAGATAGTTTATAATCGGTTCCTAAAGATTGATTCACTGATTTTAAACCAGCAAGTACTTGCTTTAAAACTTCATTTTTTAAAGATTGTACTCATAAGTTGTTATTGTTTCTTGTGTAGTATAACTATACTAAAAAAATAAAATTAAAATATTTTATTTTTTGGGATGCGCTCTAAGAGTCAATTTAAATGCCCATGAAGTAGTCTTGAGTATGGACATCGTATTACCCTCAGCTAAATTGAGTCGAAAATAAGTACTTAAACTTTTCTCTTTTTGAGTCTTTGACTAAACTTAACTTTTTTTTCATTTTAAAAAATTTTAGTAGCATTTCAAAACATATTGGGTCATATTAATCCAACCTAATTCGTTTATATTCCACCTTCATCCCTAAACTCTACGCGTTTTTAACTTCATTTGGTCTCCATTTTTCTTCTACTCTGTTTCTGACGACCCTTTTAAGCTAATTTTAAATCCCTCTCAAAAAACATTAGAAGAATAATATTGACCTGAATAAAGTATCCCATTATTTCCTACTATCTAATATTCTTCATCTCGGGTAAGGTTTAAAAATAAATGTACTACTTGATAATAATTAATAGAATTGATACTATAAATTGGAATTTTATATTTAGTTGCTATCTTATTCAAACTAATATTTTTTCGAATATGCGATTTTAATCCAAGAATCATACTTGCTCTATTAATTCTATCAGTTAAAACAAATTTTACTCCCATTTTTAGCAAAATTTCTTGTAGTAAATTATTGGATAATGAATAGGAATAAATAATTAAAGTTTTATATTTTAATTTAATTAAATTATTTTGTTTTGATTGATTTAAATTTATCCAATTATAATTAAACGAATTTTGGTAAGGTTTTAAGAAAGAAGTATATTTGGATTGAATCTGTTGACTTTTAATTTGAATCTTTTCAGTTATGGAACATGACCGAATTTGTTTAATAAAATTACCACCACTCAAGAATAGATCAATCGATGTTTTTACATCTTCATGAATTGTCCAAGAGTTTTGGTGATTTATTTCAATAAGTATTTCAAATGCTGGAGACGCTTTTCGTTCTAAAACACTCTTTTGAGTTTTTCTACGTTTTGCTTCATCATCACTTAAAGTAACATATTGAATACCTCCAATCAAATCAGCCAAAGGTGGATTTTTAATTAAATTTTCTAAACAATTACCATGTGTTGTTCCAACAAGTTGAACACCTTTTTCTGCAATCGTTCGAGCGGCTAAAACTTCAAGTTCAGTTCCAATTTCATCAATTATAATTACTTGTGGCATATGATTTTCAACAGCTTCAATCATCACTTGATGTTGTAATTCAGTTCTTGAAACTTGCATACGGCGAGCTCTGCCAATACCAGAATGAGGAATGTCACTTTCTCCTCCTATTTCATTTGACGTATCAATTATGATAACACGTTTTTCAATTTCATCTGCTAAAACACGAGCTATTTCCCGAATAATTGTCGTTTTACCAACTCCTGGCTTTCCTAAAATTAAAATAGATCGATTAGATTCAAGTAAATCCCGAATCACTGCTATTGTTCCAAAAATTGACCGCCCTACTCTGCATGTTAAACCATTTATAACAAATTGGCGATTACGAATGCAACTTATTCGATGTAATGTTCTTTCAATACCGGCTCGATTTTCAGTACTAAATTTATTAATTTGTTTAGTAATATAATCTAAATCTTGCCACGAAATAAGTTTTTGAGATAAATATTCAGGACCTGTACGAAACCGTGCTTCTGGACGACGCCCTAAATCTAAAACTATTTCAATTAATTGATCTTTAAAAAGATGGTTATACAAATAATCTTTCAAAAAAAATGGAAGTTTTTCAATGAGTTTTTCTAAATCATCATTCATTTTAATAAACGTCATAAAAATTTTTTATTTTAAAAAGTAAGTAACTAATTAGTACTATTCTCATCAAAATTTAAAATTTGTGAAAAAGTAGCACTATCTAAAACAGCAATTTGTGCTAACATTTTACGATTTAAACCAATTTGTAATCGGTTTAACTTGTTAATAAAATAACTATATGTTATACCTTCAATTCGTGAAGCAGCATTTATACGATTTATCCAAATTTTTCGGAAAATACGTTTTTTTTGTTTTTTTCCTATATACGAATATTTTAAAGCTTTCATTACCTGTTGATTAGCTACGCGAAACAGTGATGAGTGGGCTCCTTTATAACCACGTGCAAGATTCAAAATCTTATTTCGACGTTTTCGAGCTATATTTCCTCTTTTTACTCTGACCATTTTATTTTTTAATATAAACTTTTTTAAATTACAAATACGGTAACATTAATTTAATTGCATTAATATCATTTAAATTCACGCAAGTTACTTGCGATAATTTTCTTTTTTGTCGGTTTGATTTTTTCATTAATAAATGACCTTTATAAGCATGACGTCGTAAAAAATTTTTATTACTTGTAATTTTGTAACGTTTTGCTGCTGCTTTTTTTGTTTTTAATTTAGGCATAAAAGTTCGATTGAGAAATTTATGAATACGATTTTATGTTTTAAAAAAATTTTATTAAATTTATTTATAAGTATTCCAATTAAGTGGACAAGCACGTCCAGGATTTTCTTTTATAAACTGAATTGCTTTTAAAATTCTAAAAATTTCATTTATATTTCTACCACATAATAAATTATTAACTGCATAGTATTGTAATGCTCCATTTTTGTCAATAATAAAAACACCTGGGAGGCAAAGTCCATCATCTGTTAATAAATTATATTGTTTTGCAATATTATGTGTTAAATCAGAGATTAAAGGATAATTTAGGTAACGTAAATGCGTCTGAGTTTGAACTGCTACTAACATTTGTAAATGAGAGAAAGGACTATCTATTGAAATTGCAAGAATTTGTGTTGACAATTTCTCAAATTCTTTAATGTATAAATTAAATCCTGATAATTCATTTACTGACAACGATGTAAAATTAGCGGGATAAAAAATTAAAATTACATTTTTTTTTCCTCTATAATCTGATAATCGAACTTGTCCCAATCTATTTTTAAAAACTCCAACAGTTAGAAAATTCGGAGCTATTTTTCCAATTTGTACATAATTTAACATTCTCTAACGTTGAATTTAAAATTATTTTATATTTATATCACAGTACTAATAAGTCTTTAAAATAATTTAGAGAGGAGACTAACTAGAAACTCTAAAATTAAAATATATTTTTAGAGTAGGCGCTTATGAAGTTTCATTTTCTTCAACTAATTCATCGAAAGAAAAATTATTAGTATTAGTCCCACTATAATTTACATTTTCAAAACGAACAATCGCTGGATAACGGATACCACTTGTATCGACTGTTGCAATTGTACCAATTTGTTGGAACCAATATGATTCTTTTCTTAAAATACGAACTTTTACTCCACGTTTTAGCATTTAATTTTAAATTAATATAATAATATATTAATATATTATAAGGTTATTGTTATAATTTAAAATTAAAATTATTATTTGTTGGTTTCATATCTAATTTTATGTTATTATAACTTTAGTAATAGCAATATTTTTAATATTTATAAAATAAACTTCTAAAAAAAAATATTATTTTAATAAAAATCTGAAAATTTGGGTTTGTACCTAATGTTTTATCAAAAACTAATAGAATATATTTGATTCAAAAAAACCTTTAGGAAACAGATATTGTGTTATAAAAAGATTTAAATAAAAATAACTAAATTTAAAAAATATGGATAGAGATTCAATACAAAAGTATTTTAGCGTAATTTTTATATGCGCTTCTTTAATTATAGGAGCACAACAATTTACTTATACCCAATTTGGAAAAGTAGAAGTTAAAAATGATAAATTAAATGTAAATTCAAATGTCAGTAGTGTACGAATGACTTATGGTCGATTTTTAGATTACTTAGAAATGGGATGGGTTAAACAAGTGGATTTATACGACAATAGTCGAAATGCTATAGTTCAAGCTTCTAGTCCTGAATTAGGAAACCGTCCCCAAGCAATTCGAGTTGAAATTCCAATTGGATCCCCACAACTAATTCAAAAATTGAAAGAATATAATATCGATTTTGACGCACATCCATTAGCACGAAAAAATCTTGCAATAACAATTTTAAGTAATATATTATTACCATTAGTATTTATTGCTGGTTTAATTTTTTTCTTTCAAAATTCAAATGGTTTTTCTCAAAATTCTGGAAATTTCCCAATGAATATTGGAAAATCACCTGCACGATTTGATCCTCGCCCAGAAACAGGAACTACTTTTAATGATATTGCTGGTATTGATGAGGCAAAAGCAGAATTCGAAGAAATCGTTTCATTTCTAAAAGAACCAGATAGATATACAAAAGTAGGCGCTCGAATTCCAAAAGGAGCTTTATTAATAGGACCACCGGGCACGGGAAAAACATTATTAGCAAAAGCTATAGCAACTGAAGCAAAGGTGCCATTTTTTAGTGTAGCTGGTTCAGAATTCGTAGAAATGTTTATTGGTATTGGCGCTTCTCGAATTCGAGATTTATTCATTAAAGCTTCAGAAAATGCACCATGTATTGTATTTATTGATGAAATTGATGCTGTTGGCCGTGAACGTGGTTCTGGGATTGGTGGTGGAAATGATGAAAGGGAACAAACTTTAAATCAACTATTAACAGAAATGGATGGGTTTAAAGAAAATAAAGGTGTTATTGTAGTTGGAGCAACAAACCGAGTTGATATATTAGATGCAGCTTTATTAAGACCAGGACGTTTTGATCGTCAAATTACAGTTGGTTTACCAGATCGTTCAGGTCGAATTAGTATCTTAAAAGTTCATGCCAAAAATAAACTGTTAGAAAAAGATGTATCTTTAGTTAAAATAGCAAATAGAACACCAGGATTTTCAGGTGCCGATTTAGCAAATATACTAAACGAGTGTGCTATTTTATCAACTCGTTATAATAAAAAAACAATTGGTATAAACGAAGTTGATGAAGCCATTGATCGAATTATTGGTGGTATTGCGGGTTCAACAATGGAAGAAACTAAAAATAAACGTTTAATAGCTTACCATGAAGTGGGGCATGCTTTAGCAGGTTCTCTTTTAGAATATCATGATCCAGTAGAAAAAATTACTTTAGTTCCACGCGGGGGTGCAAAAGGATTAACGTGGTTCGTTGGAAATGAAGATCAAACATTAATTTCAAGACGACAATTAATGGCACGCATTACTATGACACTTTCGGGTCGAGTTACAGAAAAATTAGTCTTTGGAGATCCTGAAGTAACAACTGGCGCTAGTAATGACTTACAACAAGTAACAAATATTGCAAGACAAATGGTAACTAGATATGGTATGTCGAGTATTGGTCCAATTGCATTAGAAGATGATGAAAATGGAACACCGTATAATAATAAAATGGCAAATCGTGTTGACCAGGAAGTATGCCAAATAATTAATGATTGTGAAAAATTATCTCACCGAATCATTTCAGAAAATCGGGTAATAATTGATTTCGTAGTTGAAAGGTTAATAGCTATTGAAACAATGGAAGGTAAAGAGTTTCGAGAACTAATTAAACAATATACATTAGTTCTTGAAAAAACTATTTAAATTTGTTCGTCAAATTATCAGACATCCTAGCTTGAATTCAACTTCAAGTTATGTGAATCAAATAACAAATGACGAGCGTACAAATTATTAATATAAAAATATAAAAAAAAGTTAGATATGTAGGTAGGATAAGTACAGGATCGAAAGGTACTAGGTTTCCCAGCTTTAAAAGCTACGAACTGCGGTATTAAACTAATGTTGAGTACCAATTCAACAATTTTAATCATTAGAAATCTTCCTTCTAGTATAAAAGGTAAACGCAAAAGAATAATGGATGTTATTTGTTTAGAAGTGTTACTCATTTGCAGTAATTTACCACCCACTGAGGCTAAGAATTATAGTTTTTTACTAAAAGCTGAGAGATTTACACCTATAATATCAGGTCCAATTCCAAGAAGTTTTAGGCACTCAAGTAGGCAAAGCGTTCAAAATCCTGATGTGATTTGGAGTAGTAGTGAAAGTGGTATAAATCCAAGTAACGGAAATGAATTAATGACGATTATAACTTGAAAACTCCCTTTGAATTAGAAACATGAAATTTAGGAGACAAACCTAAAAAGAAAAAGAGTTAGAAAAGCTAAACCGGGAATTACAGGACTCAATTGATGAAGAAATTAAGCTCAACCGACAAGAAAGAAAAAATGGTCAACTTCAGGATAAGTAGCATCATTGTCAGAATGTGAATTCAGAACTTCCAGAAACACTTAATGTTACGGAGTTAAATCCTTTAGCTATTCCAGCTCGTTACAAAAATAATTACGAACCTTTCAAAATCGAACAGTATTATCGGAAAGGTACGTTGTAAAATATAGTGAAAAAATTAGACTAAATGCCCTAAATCCTAAAACCAAGATGTTAGAAAGTATCTATAACTTTAAAAGACAAATAGCGATAGGCATAAACAAATTAAGTGGCTACCATACATATAATCCATATACAGGTTTGAACGTTTTTTTCGACAAAAAAAGCCATCAATATCGAACCGGCTTTATCTTAAAAACAAAACAACAAACCGATCTTGAAAATAATAAGACTGTAATCTAATTTCTGAAAAAAAAGTCTTAAGATTCGGTATACTGAGCTATTAAACAATGAAAAAATGTGTTTAAACTCTAAAGAAACGCTTGAATTATTATCTTATAGTCTAACTTTAGAAACCTACATTCAATACAATCGGAAACCTGAATATAGTTATTTACTCCAAGAGTACCTAACACATGGCGATTTTGACAATTCTAATACTAACTTATTTCTTTGAAAATTTCATAGTTTATTAAAGAAAGATATTAAACATTCTTGAAAAATAAATTTTTGAACAGGGCATTCAAAAACTAGGGACTCTTTAGTTTGATCCAAACGAGGCAGCATTTTCTAATTTGATCGAGTAAATCTTTGTTGCATGTGAATTTGTCACATTTCCTTCTGACGACAACCCTAAGCTACCTCTAAATAAATTTCGCGATGAAATGCAACAAATTTATTGAAAAGATCAAAACCATTTTCAGAATCTAAAAAGTAACCCTTAGTTTCTAAGATCTTTTCTTTTTCTAGCAACTTAATGTATTCCACTATATTAAAATGATTTTTCATG
>JAUBNZ010000457.1:0-17176 GCA_032355485.1 Bonnemaisonia californica
TTTTAGATCAAGCACCATATGACAACCTCAGGGTTTGAACCTGGACCTCCACGATATAGAAAAAACTGGCTAACCAGGTGAGCTGTGAGGTCATTTCATTTCAACTTTCGTTTAGTTTTTAAATAATGTTAGTAACATTATTTTTTCAAATCAAGATTTTTCAAACAAAAATTGTGCAAATAATGTTGCTTTTAAATAATGTTAGTAACAATATTTGTACAATTTCGCCCTTTGAAGGGGTGCTTGCAAATAATGTTATTAACATTAAATACACCTTTAGGTGTAAAAGCAGTTTTTGAACTACATACTGTACTATATAGACACCTACAGACAGTACAACGTACTTTTCAGCGATACTAAATTATTTAAAGAATTCTATGTCGGCCAGTTCAATAATAGCGGTACTTAGTAGTTTGAGCTTTTAATAGTTTGAGCGCGCACTGTATTGCTCTGTTGGAGTGTACCTTATAGTACCGGGAACGTGTCTGGGACCAGGACTGCAGGTATGCTAGGATTTTTTTTAACAACACCTGAAATTTGTTAATTTAGTTGAGAGTTTTGTTAGCAGGAGGCTTTTCGTCACGTCGCTGTGTAGGCAACATGAAATGCTTAAAGTTGGGTGGAGCAATTTCGCATTGTTCTGATTGATTTAATTAGCTGTAGCTCGAAACGAATAGATGCGCTCCAATTGAAAATGAGCATGCACCCAAGTGCATAATATGATATTATCACCCGTGACGAAAAAGGGAAAGTATATGGGTTCAAAATGTAAGGGCGGTATGTAATACAAACTACCAAAGGTGGTAGGATCAATCAGCATCCTGGAACGTTGGATTCGTAATGTTTTAAATGGGACACAGGGGAGATCATTTCCACGCATCTATCGGGAACTCTTGGACTTCCACCTCCAGCTGACACTAACATTCGTCAGATGGGAAAATTTCGGTAACTATTTTTTGGAATTGTCCTTTGCGAGTGCCGACGATGTCCCGACCTGCGTCGGGGCGCCCACGAAAGCTGAAGCAGCACAATAATCATAGGACAATTTTTAATTTAATTTCTTCACAACCAAAATTTCAAAAACAAAACACGAAACCGTGTTTCGTTGCGGCACTTGCGCGAAGACCCCACAACGAAGCTGTCCTCCGACCGTTTCACTCCACGATTCAGCGATGCCGCGAAGGCTCTAATTCGGCATTCCGTCCGTTTAAGAAGCACAATTTTGTGCACTTGCCCAACACTTCTGGACACCACATTCGACTGATCTTCAGTTGTTCGTCGAAACATTCGGCATATTAAGCCAGTGCCTGCCGCCCTTCACCCCGCCCTTCTTCCCCATCCTCAGTTCTGTGTATCATATATTTGCTGTATCGCCTCTACCCAACAACCACGCCCGTACAACAACGCCCCCACAACATGCCTCCCAGGAAGAAGACAAAGGCTAACTCCGGCAAGGCTGTCGCTGCGTCAAGCAAAGCTGACTGCGATGGAGCTGCTCTCAAACGCAAGACTCCTGTACCAGAAGAGGCATCTCCCGCTGCAGTGATCCAGACGAATGGGAACGCTGTCACCAACCAAACAGCAGATGTCGTACCTCCGAAACGCCAGCCTGCCAAAACTGTTTCCAGCAAGGGTCAATCAAGTTCCGATAGGAAGACATCGAGGCCGCGTAAGAGGATCCCCGTCAGCCCCATTTATGACGAAGTTTGGAAGCAGGTATACTTGGCTGGTACGGAGTGGGAGCAGATGAAAGACATCTACAAAATCGATTGGGACTTCGACCATCTGGATGAAGCGCTCACAGATGGGGACCTTATGGACAAGAAGGTTCATCTGTTTGGTGCCACTGAGCCGCAGCTCCTCATGATGGATGAGAAAGACACTAAAGGTAGTGTCGTACCTGTTCCGGTTATCGTCGCCGTCGTTTCCAACAGGCCCCCGCCCTCAACTGTCGGCATCAAGTCTGTGCAACGGGCCGAGGAAGAGATTCTGCCCATGTCCCAGCTTCGCATGGAATGGCATGCACATATTCCGGACAACGTCAGGTCACGGAAATATAAGCCTTCTGTCCATGTGCTCAAATGCAACGAGCGGAAGGCGCGGTTGCGGAATATGCAAGAGGCCGCTGTGCATCAGTACGATTACGTTCTGCCCTACCTCATCAGACCAGATCAGGTAGATGATGTCACAATTGACACCGCGGTTCAAGTTATAGCGGAACTGGAAGGCGTGAAGGTGCCGTTGATGTGTGAGTATGACTTCGAACTAGACGAGCTAGAAGAATTCGTCGAGGAGACCCTCAAGGACAATGAGCTTGATCCTGCCGGGCACACAGACTCGTTAGAGAAGGCTATCAAGGAAGCAGTCCGGGCCACCAAGCTCAAGTATAAGGCTGAGAAGGAGGAAAGAAAGAGAAGAATCGATGCAATTTCTCAAGAAGACCGGGATGCTATCAAGAACATGAAGCTTCTCAAGTTTTACCCGGCAAACGACTGGCCAAATGTCTCTGGTATCAAGTCAAAGTTCATCAACCGGTATTACGGCCACGCAAACGAAATTGTGTAGCATGTGCATGCGCATGCTCCTGTTGATTAAGTGATTAGAAATGCTCTAAAGTTGTCAAGTCAAGTTGAAGAAAGCAACCACATGTTGCTTATGTAAGGGTATCGCCATCTGCATACTATTGTAAATACACATTTTCTCAAGATTCCTTTCTTCTCTGTAGATCTCTATCAAATATTGCCTGCCTGCTTTCATTCTCCTCTTGTTCCGCTGTCTTCGCAGCAAGCAAAGTAACTGGCTGCGTCGTTTGATACGCTTTTGTGAACTGCGGTTCCTTTGCAGCCTCGGCATACTTGAGAATTGCCTGACGTGGATCCTGGGTCCATTCCTGTGTAACATCGTTCTTAGAGAGGTGATGTGCTAATGATGTAGAAGATTTTGGTCGTAGGGCTTCGGGTCCTGAATACGGTTGTGGGCGCATAGCTTTTCCAGCCTCTTTCCCTCCGTGTTGGGATAACCGTTTGGTCGATTGTGACTCTCCTCCTTTAGACACATGTCGTCTCTTAGCGTTCCTTTCGTGCAGAGAATATGGCGTATAAATCTCCCCAATACCTATAGACGCCAACCCATGGGACTTGCGGTAGTCGCTCTTCGCTAGGGCGTTTAACACACCATGATGGCTAGTAGTAGGATTATACAATGCATGAACGTTTCCATCCCCCGTGCCGAAAAAGACCTGGTTTATGACTGGGTGCCACATCGTGTAGATAGCACTGCCTGCCGACTCTTCCATATCCATTTTCCATACTTCCTTCATCACCTTTCGATCAAAGATTCTGATGCTTCCTCGATAAGTGCCGCCCTTCCGTTTCGCGCTCGTCCCTGTCGCAAAGTAGTCTCCATTTTCTCCAATAAAAGCAGTATTCGTTTCGGAGACAACATTTGGAAGGTCTTTGAACTCTGCCAAGACATCCGAGAGCTTCCTTTGATCGAGTACTCTGAGGCAATCGTCCGTACTCCTGACAAGGACTAAAGGAAAAGAATGAGACGGAGCTACAGAAACAGAAGTCACTTCTACACCTGTTCCCAAAATTGTTTCAGATTCAGCTACCGGTCGGAGAGAATATCCGTCTGGGTTCACAAACTTGATCCTCCCGTCGTCACATCCGAGTACACATGTCTTTCCATCTGGAAGCCAGTCCATGGCCGTCGCAATTGCTTTCGCACCACGTGAACTGCGAAGCTTTGTGACACGGATTTGAGCCATTACCGGATTGTCCACCATTGGTACTCTACTGGTCCTTGTGACATCCCAGAGGCGAATGGTTGCATCTGCTGAGGCCGTGAGAATTTCTTTCGATTGAGAGTTTCCTGAAGGTCTCCATGAAGAGTTGTGGATTGGACCTGTGTGTCCCTTTGTTCTAGCCTTGTCCATAATATACATATCACCCTTCGCTGTCTCACAGAGAATATACCCGTCGCGATCCATGATAACAGCTGTATTGGTTCCTCCGGAGCAGAGCAATGTTCCCCCTGTAGCAGAAAACTTAAGACTGCGCACGGGGCTCTCTCCAAGGGGATTTATTGTTTTAAACGATTGAACAGATCTGGTCATGGTATTGAAATCCCAAAGCATAACTGTGGAATCTATCGAGCCTGAGACCAGTCGGTTTCCTTTCTTGTCAATGGAAAGACAAGAGACGAAGGAAGAATGACTGCTCCCCAAGGTCACCTCGTTCTGAAGAGGCAAGGCACTCAATGCTTCGTCGCTGCGAGCGCCGTCTGCTGATGAAGAAGGAAGAGGAGGTCCCATATCAGGTCCTTCATTGCCTTCCTCCGAGTTCGAGTCTTCGTCGCTAGAATCGTCAATGATCTTCGGATCTATATGAGGATTCCGCTGCCGTTTCTGGCTAGAACTGCGCAGCTTTACATCGCTATCTGATCGCCTCCACTCAAATTTGGTCTGTTCGACAGCTCCAACCTGCACTCTTTCTTCGCTGGAACTGCTCGCTTGGGGCTCTGACGGCTCTTCACCGGGGTCTGCCTCCAGGGGTCGCTGTTTTTTGGCATTGTCATCGTCGGATTCAGCGCTGCTGTCATTTTGAGTTGTGTCCCGTTTCGTTATAACATCTAGTGACGGTGCTTTTCGTTTCGCCTGTGCCTCATAATTTTTGTACACCGCATTTGATCTCAGTCTTTCAAGTTCCTTCTCCTCAGAGAGAATTTCCTCTTCCTCTTCGTCAGCCTCGCGGTCAGCAGGAGCAGGGTCATGAAGTGATTCGTTTAACTGCAGGTTTTCACTTTGAATACTTTGAAGCTTCTGTCTTCGAATTTCGGTTTGCTCTTCCTCAGAGTCATTCTCGTTATCGAAAAGTGTCGCCATCGCGTGAGGACATCGTCTATACACATAAACCCGGCCACTTCCCTCCCCCATCAGCCGTCTCACAGACACCGTGAACGGCAACTGGTACCAGATGTGAGCTGTAGATGTAGGTCCCCTGAGATTCAAAATAGCGGTGACAAAGGTCCGATAGCTGGACCATGATGGTCCAGAAAACGCCCGGTTATGATACGGGATTTTTTTAACCAACCAGGTGGATTCTTACGTTTGTGTGTGCTCTATATCTGTTAAACGGTCCAAATGCTCACCGATAATGTCGCTCTGTTTCGTTTTAAGTACGTGTTTTTAATTAAACAA
Organism: Bonnemaisonia californica; assembly: GCA_032355485.1. NCBI lineage: Eukaryota > Rhodophyta > Florideophyceae > Bonnemaisoniales > Bonnemaisoniaceae > Bonnemaisonia > Bonnemaisonia californica. Next base: position 5,201 of record JAUBNZ010000457.1, read on the forward strand.
AAACAGTATTACTGTAACTTCTACTTGGCAGTTATAGATCAAGAGGAATAAAAGCACACCCTTTCTCGTACAATCCAAAGGAGTAGAAAGATTGATCCTTTCTGCGGTTCCTTGGAACTCAAGTTGTGTGCCCTGCTAAACCATGTATGCAAAGAACGAGAGACTCTGCAGTCCATCGCACCATGACAACCCCTTATCAGATTTCCTGCTTTCTTCAGGGCTTTTTCATCTGCTCAACGCAAAGTACCCGTTATCGATAAATACAGTGGACTGCTCGGAAGTGCCATGTCCTCCATAGAAGTGACGGTTGTTCAGAGATGAAAGGGTTGTGAAAGAAGCTTGCTGTGGCGTAGCCTTCGGCAAAAGAAGAGGGGGCAGCACAGGAGTAATTCTAATTCTACGGTCCAAAGAGACTACATCCTAAGCAGGTTACAGTTTTCACGCGTTTATTCCCAGTCAGCACGAACAACGATGGTGCTATTTTCATCTGTTACCTCTGAGATCTCCGATCGAATTACTGTTTTGAAATCATCATAAGCTATGCGGGCTAGAAACCTTCTCCCAGCAAACATTTCGCCATCCCATAGGCGAAAGTCTGGCCACATATGCTACTCGGTCATAGAGAGATTGCAAGTTAGAATAGAGCCAAAAGCAAAGTTCGAGATATGACAATAAAGACCTTGAATAGTTGCAACTTACGTCGTACGGGATGTGTTCCCGCTTAAACCAAACCGCTTCACCCACGAATTCGTCGTTCAGTACTGGCTGCTTCATTTCAAAAGTTTCGTACACATGGACCTCGAGGAAATAATCTGGTTTGCAGACAAAAGTAAATAAAAGAAGGCCAATCTTTCTCAAACGTTTCATGTCCAAATGTAACCCTGTCTCCTCCCTGAGCTCCCGCATTGCCGCCTGATCAATTGATTCATTTGGTTCTAACTTCCCCCCAAACCCGATCCATTTTCCAGTACCGAATCCACGGGCCTTTTTCCCGAGGCAAATCGCATTGTCTTCCTTTCTTCGAGGAATGACTGGAACATGCAAGGGGCAGGGGCCAACAAGCAGAGAAAGAAACAAAACTTACACAAGCTTGTCAGCGGTCCACATGAAACAATGGCAGACAACTGACTCGGTGCAACGACATCTGTTGAAGTGGAAGTACTACAAACCTAGTGTGCACTGCTGCAGTTGTCGAGTCGACTGCGCGGAATTTTCAAGTCCGTTAGGCATGCCAGGTTCGCCGCGGCAGATGCTTTACAATTTCAGGTTTCGATTATTGTTTGTTAAATCGCCAGTTTAACTGGGTGCAGAGAGGATTTGGCTGCTGAAATGGACTGGAAGCGTGATTCGGACAGTAACCAACACCAGCAGAAACAGGGGTTACACCCTCGAGGTGTGCGGTCACATCGGTGTGAAGGACTTGAGCCTCGGGATCGAAATTGTGCAGTATAAGGTTACAAAAGCTCAACATAAAAAACCTTTCTCTACTCGATGGACAAATGAGGGCACACGGGCCAGAAATTGGCGGGAAAGTTTTGTTGAACTACAATACACCTCGAAATGGACTCTGCTGGGGGTAAAATAATACTGTACACCAAATACTCTGTACTTTTTTGCACCCCTCGGTACCTGCATCTACACTTTTCGGCTCGGTGCTCGTCAGGATTTGAGTCGAAAAGATGGGTAGGGCTTGAGAAAAAATTGCTGTGTGGAAAAGAGCTTGCCAGTAGAACCAGGAGGCTGACCCTCCAATACTTCACATCGCCCAGGGTCAACATTGCGTAGCTGTGGTCTGCTGGTAAGATACGTATCCCCCACCCCGGTTCCCCTCTGGAAATATTCAGCTCTTAGATTGTCTGCCATATTCTACAGACTTCCCCCTCGAGAACCAAGCACCCTTCCTCCACGATGGCCGCCCCGAGCGAAAATGAATCCAGTCGAGAGCGCTTCTCGTTCGGCGCCATGGCGCTGAGCGACGAGCCCGGCCGTGGGGGAGGGGCAGCTAATTCCGCAAGAGACAATATCAGGGCGGCGGATGATGGGCCCTCCGAGCTTAATGAAGCCATTGACATCATGCGCATGATTTCCCTCAATGAGCAGTTCTGTCCAGAAGTACTCCAGTATCACGAAGATGCCGCTGAAGTCATCCGCACTCTTGTGAAGCAGCAAACAGAGCTAGTTGATGAGGAGGAGGACGAGCAAACCCAGGGCATTTCTTTCGAGTCCCAGTTGAAGAGGATGGAGGTCGACCGTATCAACTATCTGCTGCGACACTACTTCCGCGTTCGGATTAAGAAAATTGAAAGTAGCGTCATGTACATATTTGAAGAGAACGGTGTTTTCAATCGCCTTTCAGAGGGTGAGCAGAAGTTCGCAGCTGGGTATATGGATCTCGTTGAAGAACATTTCAAAAAGTCATTCCTATCCATGCTCCCAGAGCGGGTTGGGGTAATGGACAAGGACGGAAATGTGAATCACGCCACCGGTCCAAATTTGAACAAGTTCGTCTTTTGCAGGGTCAGGGATTCTATTGGTAGGTTTGCGGTTGGGGAAGAAGCTAGCGACGAAGCTCTTGACTTTAACCAGGGCGACATCATTTGCATTCGTTACAAGAGCATAAGAGATTTGCTTGAAAAGGAAAAGGTCGAGCTTATTTGACTGGGCATCCATCATCGAGTCGCGATCACGGAGCGCTTCGATCCTGGCAATATTGCGTATGACGCGATATCATTTCTGCAACCAATGCTGCCTCAATTGGATCACCATTACTGGGGCGATGCACAGTTTTCGAATCGGTTTTTGATGTAACAGTAATCTCGTTGTATCTGGTCTGGAGAATGTTTCCGACCACCACATCGACGTGGTACATACTTAACGCCCTTGATACCTTCTCTGAGAGTATAGCGGTATCCGTCTCAAGCTGTATCGCCGACGTTGTACAAACCGACGAATATTCCATTCGGAGGTCCAAGCAGGGTCAGAGGAGGTTAGTCCATGTCATGTCCAAAAGTGACTTGGGAGATTATGGCCTGTTCAACGATTAGATAGTGAAATGCCTACCTTGAAGGATGCGATGAACGATTCTGGGCTCCATTTTTCTCGAAGAAAGCCCAGACACTTTGGGACTTTTCGCAAATGCAAAGTCAGGTCTCCACCCTGAGATTGTATTTTGTGTGGTGCGAGGTGTTGCTCTGGAATATAGAAATCGGACACCGCAGCAGCCAGGAAGAACATTACTTTCCCCCCAAAGCATTGCACTTGGATGGCAACGTCACGCAATGTCAACAAATATTCTCGGAGTGTAGTATATTGGATCACGAACAGACGATCTTTGACGTCACGCAGTAACTTCAGGTTTTCGGCTATTACTTTATCCTGGATAATGACCTTGGACCCATCTTCGTCCAATGTGCACGCATCTAGCAACCCATCAACTGTGATGGCTCGCGAGAACGGCAGCTTTGAACCATTCCGGCCCAGGAAAATAACCGCATACTCGCCAGGGTCTTGGGCCGTTCGTTTGTCATCGAAGTGATTCAAAAAGTATTCTGCAGAGATAGCGCCACGAGTTCCGGTGCTGAAGTTATCTATAAATCGTACTATGGATTGTTCTAACGGAACAATGGTACCTCCTGATGCCACAACTACGAGTCGTCGATTCTCTCGAATGGTATTGTTTAGAAATTTGTTCAGTTCGCTTAAATCGAACGTGTTGACATTCTGAGAGCCAAAGGCCTCCGATAGGACATCTTGTTCGTCCCCCATAGAACAGATTCCGATACGATAAACAAAGCCGGCCTCAGATATTTTCTCCAGAGCTTCTGATCAGAGGGAGTTCACAAAAGTTCAAGGCTGAGCATCTCCGTGACTAGGGTGAAGATATCTCAGAGGCAATGATGCCGTAATACGCCGCCCAGCAAGCTTGCAGGTCCCTAAACTTACCGGAAAAAAGAAAGAGCACCTTCAGGTTCCTAAAATACGGTACACGCACATAAATCTTGACCAATACTGTATTGACCTCAGTACAGATTGTACGGTATTGAAGGTTAGAAGATGCGCCGCCGATCAACAAAGCCTGCGAACAAGAATTGGTTCGGAAACGTTTCGCCAACCAACTGCAACTGTCAGAAGCGCTGGCATCCCTGTGGACTTGTATTGCACTTGTAACATATAATCTGCGGGGTATCATCAGTGCGCTAGCTCGCCTAGCAGTTTACATCTTATCTGAGCCATTTCCAGAATGTTGCATGAGCTCAACGACAGTGTGTTGGAGTCCCTCCAGTCTTGGATAGGACACAGTGACAATCAGTCTGAAATACCGGGCTTCGCGCAAGTGACTGAAATCATAACAGACTACGACGTCTACAAAACAGCCCAGACCATTCTCGCAGAGCCTATCTTGGAAAGCTTGGAAACGTTGAGAGTAGCGTTGCAATTTCCGGATCACCTTTTGCAAGATGCCCCTCTAGTCTGTGAAGCCTTGAGACTCTACACGCATCAGTTGCTGGAGCAGACAGATGGACACCTCGCAGACTTGTTTTTCTTTTTGCTCGGGGACACGTCATACGGTGAATGCTGCGTCGACGAGGTTGCTGCACAACATCTCAATACGGATCTACTAGTCCACTACGGAAATGCATGTCTTTCGCCTACGCAATCATTACCAGTGTTATATGTGTTTCCGCAGTATCGCTTCGAGGACGAAGACTTGGCGAAGAGGAGTTTTGAGAAGGCCGTAAAGGTTGTGGCATCCTCTGAGGATGTGGATCGCGTCGTTCTATTGTATGATTTGGATTTGCAGTCATGCTTTCAGCCGAGGAGTTTGCGGATAAATGATTCAGACATTCCGTTCGATCTCAGCTCGATCCGGACAGAGGTGCACGCTGCAGACGTCCGGTCGCAAAATCACATTGTTAGACCGGGCAATGGAGGACACAAATGCGAGAAATCAAAGCTAGTTATAGGCGCTCTCTCCTGCGATCGAGATACGGCACCGTTGAGCCGAACAGCGTTTCTCTGGTTTACGCAGAACAAATCTCTGGAAGAGTGTCCACCTGCAGTCCGTAACGCGGCCTTGCAACTATGTACAGGTCCAGATGAAGTCTGTGCGGGGTTCTTCGTAACATCTTTGACTGCCGAAGCAGACGATGGGCCTTCCGTAGTAGACGGCAATCGCATTTTACGAAAAAGATTTGCAGTTCTGACGAAAGCGAAGGACGCTGAACGGATTGGAATTGTGGCAGGGACGCTTGGAATTTCAGGGAATCTTGAGGTGATCGAGAGATGCAAGCGGATTATTAAAAGCGTCGAGAAGCGCTCCTACGTCATTCTCGTAGGAAAGCCAAATCCGTCAAAGCTGGCCAACTTTGCCGAGATTGACATTTTCGTACTGGTGGCGTGCCCGCAAAACGCTCTGCTTGACGGGCGGGACTACCTCCGTCCGATAATCACACCTCTTGAACTAGAAGCCGCTTTGCTGGCGGAGGGGGATGTGTTCAATGCGCCGTACTCTGTAGACTTCAGAGATTTGCTCGAGCGGAAGCTTGAGCTGAGTGACGAAACAGAGATTGCAGACGACGTTGGTGATGCAGGAACTGTTGCTACTAGAGGCGATTGGAGCGTGCAGGTTTCGGGACAGGGTGGTGCGGCTGACTTCTTAAAATCAAGGCATTGGCAAGGTTTGAAGTACAGTGCTGGAGGGGCTGATGATGAGACAGACATTGCTGAGCTGCCCACTGAGGCGACGATGGGGCAGACTGGGATTGCGAGCCGATATGATCGCGAGTTGCAGTAGAGCCTAGCTGTTCCATACCTCCTCTCAATTGTGTGATACTTCACCGCTTCAGATCTTGTCTTGTGACTTCGGCGGCACATCATTTTATTCCTAGCACCATGTGTCACGGAATTGTAACTATTCTAACTCTACGCAGCTGCTTCCATGCTGCACGTATCTATAATATCTCTCCTCAAAATAGAGCAAGCTTCGCATTACTCTGCTCTCACAAGCCATAAAAATAGCTGCCCGCGCCATGCTCGTACCATGCTCGATCGATTTCGATTTGGTTAACTGTACATGTAAATACATGTGTGAATAAAGAACTGACCCTTACCTCCGCAGTGTGTGGCCTATAATCGCGCATGTTCACTCTCCGAAGTTCGGCTGACACAGTCCGTCTTTCGCTGAGAAGTATATCTTTGCTGTAGCTTCCAAAACACGCTGCTATCCAAAAACGCCGTGCGTGGCGGCGGTGGCATTATGAAACTCATTGGCAATTTCTGGCCATGTCGATGGGAATGCCGCCTGCAGCTCTCCACCCATGAAAGATGGGATGGACTTGGGAGCGACAAACTTTCGCAGAACAGAGGAGGGGTCGTCAGCCACCCAGACAATCTTCTCTTTGGCGCCGGCGTCGATAATGGGACTGACTGCAGTGTATGCGGCCCGGATAGACGTCGGGTAATTTACAAGGAAAATGCGTCCAAGCCGCTCTGGGTAATAGTCTTGCAAAGTCTGGATTCCATCCTTGACGAGTCTGTATGGTGCATTTCGTCGAATGGACCAGTCACGAAAGTCCAGAATAATTATGATTTCGTCTGATACATACGTCTCAGTGTAATAAATGGACTCCAAAAAGGACAAAAGCGCGTTCTGGAAGGCGCCCTTGTCCGCCTTCTTCTTATCGAGCAATCTAATCAATCCATATACGACGGGCTGCTTGCATGTCTCCGGATTAGATACCACGTGCATTGGAAAACAGGCATCAGCCTCGATCATATTGCTAGAGCAATTCGTAATGTAACTTTGCATATCCATAGTCTTCCTCCACCGTAACGCATTAGTGATCATCAGCAATGACTCGGAAGCATTATAATGCCTAGCACGCAGGAACTGAATGAGCAATCGCTCACGCTGCTGCTTGCCCTCGTGCAAAATGGCCAGCAAACGATCCGTCTTTACCCATGCAGCAGACGAAGCGGTCGGCTGGCCGACAGGTCCCAGCGCAGCATCGACGAGTCGCAGAAGCTCGGGCAGCGTGGAGGGCGGGGACGGTGGCACGGCCGCAACGCCGCCGGAACTGAGCCGACGGCAAAATTCGTGGGCGGGACCAGGGGCGTGCGAGCGCTTTTCATCAGAGGAGGCCGAAGAGAAGAGGTACTTGCGCACGGAGGGGAGAGTCGGGACTGCTGGAAGGTAGGAGGAGCGTGTCGCTGATTCGTCGTGGGCAGGGGGTGGAGGATTCGAGGACGCCGAGGGCGGGTCGGATTGCGCCGATGGCGTGGCGGCGGCGGGCGGGTCTGCGGGGGGTGGATCTGACGCAGATGAGGAGAATGGGATGTAGCGACGCATGTTACGGGGATGGGGGAGGGCGTTTGCAGAGATGTGGAGAAGCAGAATGGAAGGGTTTACTGCTGGTTTGTTAGGAACAGGGGGGTCGGGATTAAGTTACTGGGCGGGATGTGGATGGCGTGGGGACGGCGAATGGCATGCGGAGGAGGGGCACGGTGTGCGGAGGAGAGCGGCGGATTGCTTGGGGCCGAGAGATGTCTACGGTGGCAGATGAGTCCAGGGTTGCATGGTAGGACGGGGGAGAAATGTTGAATGGCGTGCTGTGGTGAAGTAAAGTAGAGCAGAAATGGGCACAGCGGTAGATGCGGTGGCTGCGGAGCTGTTTGCAAGCAGACGAGCCAAATGGGTCCAGAAAAGTGATACGAAGGGTAGCAGTCGTGCCCTTCCTGATCATATTTCTGGTTGCTACCGCAGGGTATCTAAAAGTTACTGGGCAACTGGGTATCTGCGCTGACGTCAAGGGCTGTCGAATGATCTTGGAAAAACAATAGCATATATGAAAAATACAGTAAACGTGTCACATTCTTCCCTTACGTGCAACCTCTGCTCACCGGGCCATCTCCGTGACAATGCATGTGTACAGTACCCTTCGAAGGGTAAAGTTTATGAGTTGGGTCACAGCATCATGCAGTTTACAGTCAAATACTACTTTAATATTTATTTTTGTGCAGGTCGGCAGTATGACGGAGGGGCGATACCCTTGGTGCCATGCCGTCCGGCTCCTGTCACGGAAAAATGGTCACGCAGGTTTTCAGCCCGCCTTTGCCATCCGTGCATCCGAGTGTGTGCCCATGCCTGCGTCCGAGCGAGTGATGGAGTTCCCCGCGCCGTGCGAATCATGGAGCGACTGGTCACGCTAGGTGTGCGCGTCTGACATCGCCATTAAAATTACATAAATTTTATACCTTGTTTCATTTCTCGGTTTGTAATAAAGTATTTCAACCTGCTGACGGTTCGACACCAGACTCTGGCTGGTGACCGGCGGGATTTTTTACTGTTAGAAGCCTTTTTTCTTTAATAAATTCTGCAGGAAAACCGTCAACAGACGACATCCTCCATGTAAGCGTCACTCTGTACTTGTAGATTGCAGACTACAGTAACGATCAGGCTTCCGAAGGGTAGCTAGATGACAAGATTATAGCAACTATGGCCCGTTCCAACCGCAGAGAAAAAATATGGCGATAATGTATGGCTGCCATGTATCATCGCCATTTTCCGTTCTGTACTGGTAATGGCCGTAATTAAGTTTCACCAAGTCATTATCGAACACCCATTTTTCAATAACCCTTTTTAAAAATTAACGAAACCAGCATCTAAATTTGAGCGATTTTAGCGAAATGGCAAAAACGAGTTTTAATTAGGAAAGTGAATTTGTGTTAAAATCTCAGCTAATTCAAAACAGTTCCTGGAAACGTTATTTTAGTCTTTCAGGAAGAGCTCAAGAACACTAAAACACAAGAGCTATTTGCCGGCAGACTCTTACATTGATCCTACCTCTGTATCTGCAACAGAGAAAATAACATTTCCCTCTTCGCCAGCTCCCACGTCTGCCCCACTCCCCAACCTTCCTTCTATGTTGGAGCCAGCAGCGTCACAGACATCACCTCCATCTCCCTCTTCTCCCCTTCCAACGCCCACCCCGGCAATTCGTCATCCTCCAAAGATCCCCGCTTAAGCCCTAACAAAGGGGAAAAGGCCTGAATTGTATTGCAGCGATGTGCTCTGGGAGCACCACTGCAGAAAGGAAACACCCTCGAGGCAACTTGCACATGTGTCGCTCAGAATGCACGCCATCTTCATGTCCCTGATGAGGTAATTCTGTGCGAACAGGCATCTTTCGGAATATCTTGGCGCAGAGAGTATATGGCTCTCGTAAGGCCGCTTAACATTCAATGTATTTCTTCAATCGCTTTGAACCAAGCGAAGAATGTAGTGTTGGAGGAGGATGGGGATGATAGCGGGGGTAATATTCTGGTGGCAGTACGTCCAGGTGGAAAAGAAGGCGATTTACAGTAGTTGTTAGATCAATCCCTACTAGATTACAAGGTAGAGGCAGACAAGCTCTTCGTGAGCTCCGAGGACAGGGCCTCCAAGACACTCACGCCGAAAGGAATCTAGGAAAGATACGGCGTCTAGACTTGCTAAGCGGAAGCAAGATTACGAGAGGGTCAAGAGGGACAAAGCGGGCACTAAGAAAAAGCGTATGGAGGAGCGTCGAGCAGCTGGTCGGCACCATCTTGAAGGTCAAACTATAAGCTCAAATGCAGCCTCAGCAAGCGTAGCTATAGCAGCGAGACATTGTGAGCAGTTTGGAGTATTCTTGGCGCTATACGCACAGCAAAACAACCTAGCCCCCGTTTGTTTCTGCTCCCCTGCCTCATTTCTCCAGCGCAGAATTTGCAGATGGCTTCGTCACTCCTTTCCCCCGGAAGATGGATTTCATGCTTCTTTAGATGATTCCGCTGTCAACGAAGAGCAGGATGGAGAGAGCCCGGGGGATCATTCTGTTTAGTACCAGTACACAGTTCTTTTGCTTCGCTCTGGTCCCCTCCAGCTCCCTACGCTTCGGACTTTGCGCTTGCCGCTCTACGCGCCGCTCGATGAACTAGTTTATTCTTCGTTTTTCTCACGTTCATACCTCTCGTGCCTTGAGCGATACCTCCCAATTGTCTGCAGAGCGTAACCACGTTTGTCGAACTGCCAATTTGCGACCATGGCGGCCGTTTTGTATGCAATCGGAAGCAAATTGCTCTCGAGTGTCCACTTTCCCAAGAATAGTCCATATCTATTGTTGATAAAACCTATTCCCCACCCGTTAACCATTCCCTGCCTTCATATGTCACTGTTGTACTGACTTAGATACATCCAGGACGTGCTTTCGTTTCTTTTGTATGGTACAACTATTTCACCGTCACCGGCAAATCCCATATCCGCCATTCCGTGTTGCGTACCAGATAAATAATGTCCGCTATTTCTGTATACTTCTGAATCAGTATAAAACATTCGGTAACTCTCCGCGCCATGGTCATTGATTTCGAACCGGATGAACCTCCCAAAGAGGTCACTGAACACCAATATGGACCAGCAATGCGCTTCTTTTGTACCCATCGTACGTCATTTCATGCTCTGCCTCATTCCCATGCCTCCAGCGACGTCACTTGTTGCCATCAACAACGAAAATGCACTTTGGGAAGCCAATCATTAGCCCCTCCATATCTGCTCTATTCCCCGCATTCGGCCATTGGATCAGTCTTGGAACTTGTGCATCTACAGATAAGTTAGTGCGAGTAATGCACGGCGAAAATAATTTGAAACGCTTCAATAGATAGTCCATATCTTAGAGCAATATTTTCAAGCCCTTGACCTCCCTCGTTCGACCCACCAAATATATCAAAAAGCAATTAAAATAATCTCGGTTGTCTGTAGCTTCCTTTTTTCTTGAAACTTCTCCTTGACAGGTGTAGTTCTCATAGACATCGAAGGGCTTTTGGAGTTCTGCTCTACTGGTAAGGTGGAAACCTTCAAATTCATCCCGAGCTAGATGCGTTATTTTTTAAAACAAGTCTATATCTGCATCGCAGTTACGCACATAATCGTAGAATCCCGAGGCATCGCGACGCGCATAAGTAGCTATATGGTAGCCAGAAGTGTTTCTACGACCGGACCACATGCATCTTCTTCAGATGAACTGCTTGATAGCTCATCTGAATCCTTCTGTTGGTTGTAACTTACTGCAAGAGAAGCGGACCAAGACATAATACGAAAGAAATATTCCTGGGTGGCCCCAAATTGAGAAACCACAGCAACTGCTGTCGCAACATTGTCTTCTTCATGGGGATCCATGAACCCCTAATAAATTTGGCGTTTGAGATTGAGATCAACGTGCACGTCTCTAATCTCAAATACTTAGCATGGTACATGTTTGAAATTAGAGAATACATTTAGTGCCCGAATTTTTACAGTACTATTTTTAAATAACAAACTGCTCAGAATCGAGGAATTAGAAAAAAAGCATTTAGGGTTAATTAAAAACGGCTAATGAACGTACAGCACTGTAGATAACCGGTAACAGGATAATTATGAATCCATACTAAAGTCTGACCAGGATACGGTGAGAACTCGAATTTTTTAGTTTTCTCTGTCACGACTATGCCGATTTTACTCGTTTCAATTTGTACTTCTTCGACTTCATCTCCGATTACATCGAATGAAATCTTAGCTAAGTCGAAGTGGTAGAACAAGTAAATATTTTATTCTTCCCGCTCTGAGGCCGTGAAGCTCTTTTACCAATTCGTATAGAATCCAGTACCTAGACTCTGGGCCTTTCTTAACAAGCGAAAAGTGGTGACGGTGCCTGGAAAGTGATTTGCGCGGAGCTCTGTGGTTGGTTGGTTACTCTAAGAATGTTTATAATAATCACGGCAGTCACAGCAGCCGGTGACCACTTTTCCGTCCCTCTCTTCTCTGGATTTTGCAGAATTTGGCAGTGTGCGGCATTGTGGTGACGGTGGTGACGCCCGGAGCGAAGTTATGGGTAGCGTTGACGAAGAGTGTCGTACTACTCACTCCTGGAGGCCAAGTGAGGCAACAGAAATCCCTAGTCTTCCGGTAGACGGTCGGGGTGGTAA
>JAUBNZ010000458.1:0-17172 GCA_032355485.1 Bonnemaisonia californica
GCGCTGTGTGGGGGGCGCTGTGCGGGGGGCCGCTGTGCGGAGGGCGCTGTGCGGGGGGGCGCTGTGCGGAGGGCCGCTGTGCGGAGGCGCTGCTGGGCTGCCCGCAGTGCGCATTCAAGGGTAGGCAACGGCAGGTCACGGCTGCCGAGACATGGCCGCTACACGCGCACACCTGTTCCTCCGCTGCTGCCCACGGCCTGCCCTCTGCGCACTGCTGGGCAGCTACGCCCCTGTCACCGCCCTCTCCCGTACACTCTCTGCTGTACACTCTCTTTTTTGACATTTTGTACCTATTTCTCCCTTGCCCAGTACAATGAAGTACAATAATAATTTGTACTCTCCTGGCGCAATGCTGTAAGTCTCGTACTATCAGTATCAGTATCAGTATCATACACGTACACTAACCGCCTAACGTGTTTACACCTTCCAGTGTACTGCTTTCCCTTAAACTATTCTATTAATTTAATACAGTCCAAAAAAACCCGCTACACTGGCCTTGCGTCGCGATACGTTGCCATTTGCAAACTACAACTATAATAAATAAAGGGCCAATGAAGTATAAACTAAAGTGTATGCCTTGGGCAAAACCTTCTCCATACCACTCAGGGCCGCCACATGTTTCACGTCAAACAACTGTTTTTGTACGTTATCATACCGAAGAGAACAGTATCCATGTTATGTTACACTCCGCAGTACAGCAAAATTATATGCGCTGCAGAACAATATGTACCCAATCACCTTGATTCGCAATATTCCATTACTTTCTCCAATTTCTACTCTTTCCAACTATTCTACTTGATTTTCTGTTCATATTTTACCGATCGAGCCTGCCCTTCTTTAATTTTATATATCTCTTGTCACCCGCAGAGGTACCGTTGTATCATATTCAATTTTTGGGCTACTGTTTTTTCTGTTTTTCACATCTTGAAAAAAAAGCTCTTTTTCACTCATTTCACAAAACACATATACCCCGCAGTTACAGTTGTTGGATTCCGCCGAATCCGGCCCATGCAGAAAACGTTCAAGGGCATGTACTATATACCAAACTCTCATACCACCTCTCCCTTTTCAGTGTACTGGAGCAACCAGTGTATCTACGTTTTCAATTGGCAGCATTCAATTGGCAAAGCGCCCTCAGCGCTCAATGCAGGATCGCCCGTTAAGGGGATCAGCGGTACCTCGTTCCACGAGCTGTCTGTAACATATACCAACTTTTCAACTTATGATACATCTTCGTATATGAAGAGTACGGCAGGACGAATACAAATACAAATAATGAACAAACGGAAACCAAGCATTTCAACATTATTTTCGGCAACAAATCAAATCTCCTCAAAACCCAGCAGCTCGCTCCACCTGAGCAATAATCTCCCGCAATAAAAGCTCCTTCAGATATCTACACTAATTTACTGCACATCGCTGCACATCGCTGCACATCGCTGCACATCGCTGCACGCCATCCCCGAACCACAACGCACCGCATGTCAGATCAGCGCACGTCCTTCCTCGTCTACACCGAGCCGCCCCCCTTTCCCCCGCAGATCGCCTCCACGGCAACCGTCGCGCCTTCCACGCAAATCCCACACACACGCCGCACACACACGCCGCACACAATGCATCCCGCCTTCGCAACCCCGTTGGCCACCCCTGTCCTACGCCACACCGCCCCCCTCACCACTGCTCGTCCGCACCGCGCCCTGCGTCGCGCTCGCCGCCATGCTCTCATTCCGCGCAGCGAGCTCACTGACAACGACACAGCCGCCCGCACCGCCGAGCGAATGAACAAGACCATAGAAAGTGTCCGCCTTACCTTCAACACCGTACGCACCGGTCGTGCCAATACCTCCATATTAGATCGCGTCGTCGTCGCCTATTATGGCACCGAGACTCCTTTGAATCAGCTTGCTTCCATCTCTGTCAGCGGCACCAGTACCCTCCTTGTCGAGCCCTACGATAAGTCCGTATTGGCTGATGTCGAACGTGCCTTAATAGAGAGTGATATTGGCATTTCTCCGAACAATGATGGCAGCATCATTAGACTCAACATTCCAGCACTGACCGAGGAGAGGAGGAAGCAACTCAGCAAACAGGTCAAATCACTCGCAGAAGAAGGCCGTGTCGCTATTAGGAATATCAGGAGGGATGCTGTTGATTCCCTCAAGAAATCGGAGAAAAGTAAGGAGCTGGGCATGGACGAAAGCAAATCTCTGCAGGATGAAGTCCAGAAACTCACCAATAAGAATGTCAAGACCATTGATAATCTCTGTAAGGAGAAAGAGGCTGATATCATGAAGGTTTAATTTCACCCAACGCTACAGATAAGATACAACCATAAACAGTTTAGAAAACAGAATCCATAGTCAATATCTCATTTGGCAAACCAAGTTTGAGCATGGATCAAAGCAAATCTCCATAGGATGAAGTCAAAAAACTCACCAATAAGAATGTCAAGGCGATTGATGTCTAAGAGGCCAACATCATGAAGTTTTTAGTTTCATCCCTCCGCCTCACCTCTCTGGCGTTCTTGTGTCGCAATCATTCAACGCCAGAGATAAGATTCGTCCATAAACAGTTTAGAAAACAAAAATCCGTAGTCATTATCTCATCTGGCACACCAAGTTTTACAATCCTCGCAACTACACTAACAACATTAGCGCCCAGTTAGTACGCAGTCGATCAGCCGCTTAAGCGCCTGGATCCACTGTGAATTTGTATCCCAATGCGATCTTGTAAGGGTCCCTACTACAACATTGGCTTGGTCGTAATTTCCCTTCTCTATACACTTCCCCACATCAATCAGCAATCCCACTACATCAGCATCAAGCGCCCCAGCATTCAACCCACTCACAAGTCGCCCAAGCTTCTTGCTTACATCGTCCATCTTCTTCCTGTACATACTGGATTTGTTCAGGTTAGCTGCATACATGAACGAACCACGCAGCGACTTCACAATCACCTGTTGGTTGGACGGGATCTTCGATGTTTCAGCCTTCTCAAGATGCACCATCTCGGACCCCAAAGCCGACAATGACGATGATGTTGACGGTGAACGCCTCGGCGGTCCACCAGGCGTACCAGAACTGGACAGTGGCTTTGTCCGACGCGTCTCAGCAACAGCTACTTCTGCCGAAGGCGGTAGTGACGCACCCAGTCCGGGACGCACGTTTGAATGGTACGACATTGGCATAGGCGTGCCTCCATCGGATGGAGGTGGAGGAGGAGGGGCAGCCATCGACTGTGATGGCATTCCCAACCCGCCTCCACCACCTGGAGCCGCACTGGTCATTCCATAACTGTTTCCATTCATGGGAGGATGAACAGGTGTACCTCCCATCGGCATAGGAACCGGCATTGGCGCCGCTGGTAGCGATGGCGCAGAGTATTGCGCCGGAGTTGAGTACTGCAAGTTGGGGTTTGTTGCGGGAACCCCAGCCATCGGCATGGGAGGTACTGATGGAATAGCCGGTGTCGAATAAGGATTGTCGCCGTAGGACGGCGCCGCGCCGTATGCAGCTGACGGGTCATATGCAGCACGCTCGGCAGTTGGTGCCTGAGTGCTGAACACACCGGGAGGGCGTGGTGGCGTTGCACTTGGCATCGCAGGAACCGGAGGAGATGGTGCCGGGTATGACTGCTTTACAGACGGTGGCGTCACGTGGCTAGGTGCAGAAGGCATTGCTGGTGCAGGCGGATTCTCCCAACTAGGAATGGCTTGTGGTGGGGGCACAGTGCCGTAGCTTTTAGCCTCTGGTGGTGCAGAGTAGCCAGTATTGCCCGCATAGTCGTACGAAGGTTGACTGTAAGGGTTAGAGTAGTACGAAAGGCCTTGTCCAACACTGCGGTCCTCGTAACTGCTACCAATCGCAGACTCCTGTACAGCCAAGCAATCAGCAGCTTGTGCGTGCAAGTCGCCCGCTGCTCCATAAACGCTTGTGTAGGTTGGATCAAGATTGCCAAGATAAGTGATGGCCGTTTCCAGGTCTCCTTGAGCGGCGAGCAGAGCACCAAATTCGCAAAGAACTGATCCAGTGACCTCATCCAATGCCTTGACTGCACCAATCTCACGCTCTCCTCTGCCCAAAAGGGTTGCTGAGGTAGCCAGGCGAACCTTTCGGACTAGAGCAATCAACCTCTCTACCCGGTCAGCCATCATGACCGCAGATATCCTCCCATTGACCGGCCGATCGCGCATCCATGCAGTCGCAGCCATTCTTGTGTTTCCTCCACAAATGAAGCAAAACAATGCTGCACCATGATTCTCCTTCACCAGCAAACGCTGGCCAAGAGCAGTACACGATTCAGACAGCTCTTCTCCGGGAATATATGTCAGGATTACTGCTAATGCTTCCTTCCACAAATCCTTCCCAGAATCTGCACATGAACGAAGGTAATCATCCATCTTGCTCTTTGGCCCAGCTACAGCCCCAACTACGCTGGAACCAGAAGATAAACTCTCCTTTGCAATATACGCAGCTTGCGTATGCAACCAGAGGTCAGGACCACCGGCATGTGCAATGATAAGCGCGTCCGCTGTTCTTCCAATGTGAAGGCATGCATCCACCGCACTTCGGAAGTCTCCAACGATGACATACTGCTTAACAAGGGCTTCTACTTTCTGCTTGGACATTCCGACAAACGATCTGGTACTGCCGTTTCCTACCTTCTTCTCCCCATTCTCTCCACTTCCAAATGATTCATCAACACCATTCGCCCCATCATCCCCATCCAAAATGTTATCACTGATATTAACCCCATCTACTGAAGGATCTGACAATTCCCAGGGGGCAGGGCCGTCTAGATTCAATTTCCCTGCTCCGTTAGCTAACGCACCCAAATCACTTTGAATAGTTTCATTATTCTCAGTACATTCAGTAGAAACGGCAGGAACAGGTCGCACTGGAATTGCAAGAGCTGGAGATTGCGCCAGTCCATATATTGGCATGGCAATATCGTCACCTGCATCCTTTGGAGGAAGCTCGAAACCGAGATAATTAATCAACTTTCGTCGGGAGTCTGTTTGGAACATGACAGCCAAAGCGTCCCATGCCATTTTCCCAACTGGTGTTTCAGCAGCTGCACTTGCCTCTTCGCAAAGCTTCAATATCGGGGTTGGATCGTCTGATGTCACATCCATTAGCACGCTGTCCAGATCTGTAGAGCACTCTTTCAACCCCGGGTAGCTTTGCGAGTACGAATCCAAACCCACTTTTGCTCCATTCTTCGCTGTGACTGATGCCCGCCACCCACCATACCCAAACGAAATTGAAACGGGCTTCTTAAGCCATTTCGGCGGCTTGCTAACGCTATACTTCACCTGCTGTGCATCCACCGAGCGAGGGGACTGCGGAGTAATTGTCGCCTGAAATCCACCAGCCATCTCGCCAAACGACTCAGCCAACGCGTTTGCTGTCTCACTCGTTACGGACGGAGTTGTAGTCGAGGTTAGGATCGAGTTGACACTCAGACGACCGTCGAACGACGATGCAAGATACATTCCAGGGACAAGTGGTGACCACTTCACATCAAAATTCCAGTCCGCAGACTGTGGGGCCTCAGATACAATTTCACCAGAACCAACTGAAACCGCAACAGTACGTGAATCGCGAGAAGACGTGAGCAGCAAGTCTGTGTCATGCGGACACCAGCTTGATGCAACAACACCCTTCGGTGCGTGGTGAGTATAGGTCATGATTGGAGCTGACGCATTGCGGAGATCCCACATGAGAGCGCCAGTTGAGTCATCCTCGTCGCACCCCACGATGATCTGCGTGGCAACATCTGGATGCCATGTGAGGGAAGATACTCGAAGACGTCCTCTCGGGTTACGAATGCTAATGACCTGCTTACCCTGCTTCAGATCCCACACGTTTGTGACGCCGGCTACTGTGCCGCTCGCGAGAATTGGCTGGAATTTTCTATTCCAAGCAAGGGCGGAGACCTCTTCCTTGGGGGCCATGCTCGGGGCGGGCGGTTTGCCCGCCCCACCTACGGGCGATCTGACAATGGCTCCCGAGGGATTGGAAAGATCCCAAATAAGAACCTGCCCGTCCGCAGCGCCAGTCGCAAGCTTTGATGGAACATGTGGATTGAATGCGACAGCACGTACAGCGCCGACATGATGCTTCGCGACAGCCGGGCCACCAAAGACAACACCCTTGTTCTCGTCGTCATTGCTCTTCGAGGATCGGAGGAGGGCAGCGGCATCCCAGACGCGAACAGTACCGTCGCTGAGACCACCGGCAATTAGTCCAGCGGGGAAGGCCTTGGTGGTACCCGCACTCCAGTCCAAGGAGCAGAATCTGTCGGCTGTGTGCACATTGGACACAACGGAAAGCTCTGCACGCTGGATATTAACGGAGAGAATCTCCAGGGAAGCAGCAGATGCAAATGAGGGGTCGATCGCGCCAGCGTAGGTACCAGCAGCTATGTAACCGCCACCAACACCGCCGGGAGACCATGTGGCCACTGCTAGCCGGCCGATTTCCGCGACGACGCCCATGGCGATATGCTAGGGCGAAGCGATGTGCGGGGGTGAATTGCGCGGCGGAATCGCGCGGCGGAATCGCGCGGCGGAATCGCGCAGCGGAATCGCGCAGCGGTTGGAAGAATGAGCGAGTGTGCGCAATGCGCGGCGCCTGGGCGGGAGTGGAGCGCGTTGCCGTTGCGCCTCAAGACGACTGGCACGATGGCGGTGGCTTGACCAGGGGCGCTGACTGAGTACAGAAAAAAGTAATAAGTGTCAGGGTCTGTATCTATCCAACGCAGCCCTGGCTCTGCAGCGATCCCAAAAGCAGTCATTCAGTCATGATGCAGCGGAGCGAATCAAATGAGGTTTGCTCATGGCACCGAATTGTGTAACGTGCTTACAGACAATGCTTGGATTGTCTTCGATCCAGAGATGATCCAATAATGATCCAATCGTGTTTATGCAACGTGCCGCAAGGTGTTAAGCAAAGCAATGATAATTTGCTATGATATATTAAATTACAGTAGATTGACCGTCTGCAGAGCCAGAGTAAACTTTACTGATGACAGGGCCAGATTGCGAAACGGCCTTCTTCCCACACCCTACCGTAATTGGTCGGCACAACCTTAACACGATTTGCTAATTTAATAGCAAATAAGTGCGCGGTATGATAATGTACCCTACTTTACCTTTACTACCCTTCGGTAGCGTGCTGTAGGTTAATGTACTGTATGAACGGGCCCCGAAAAGTTACACGGAAAGAATATTTACTCATGGCCCGATTTCTATTTTCCTAAACATGCACAACAAACGTACATTTGATACATGTAAGATGAGAATAGCGAACCCTTGTTACTTGTACGGATATCTACATGTATCTTGTTCTAAAAAGCATCTCCGTAGTGCTGGAATCCCAAATTAGAGACTTAAAACCCTGAAATTGGATAGGAACTTCAAGTTTACTGTATCAGTTTGAATCTATGCACCATAAATAAGCTGAGAGCAGTACAAGCACTGTAAATACTCTAAATACCGCCTGGGTAACTTCTTGAAGGGGAAACTTCCGTCTTCTGGACGACCAGGGGGTACCCCCGGTACATTACCCCTGGTACCGCTCGCCTTCGGTACAATATGATATTGCTACGATCATGCACCACATTCACCTTCATGGACATGGACACCTTCTGTGATTGCCGTCCACAATTTCACACTGTGGTACACTCCCCATTGCGTCATCGTCTCCCTACGTAACAATGCCCTGCAGTGGGGTAATATTAGTGCTGAGAATGAAAGCGTTCCCTGGCGATCAGTTCGACCCAATCTGAAGGCGCTGGACTCACCTGGCCACTTTTGATGACGTTTCGGAAGATAATGGGTGTGCCGCCGAATAGTGACGTTTGCGAGAGAAAATTCGCTTTACAAGACAGTGTGTGACGCTTCAGCTGTTTCTCGAAACGCCAAACGAAGTAGCCAACAACCGTCAAAGGTATGTGCACAGATCGCCAACATCGAATGGTCATCTTAGCTACAGCACCCCAAGCCCCCTGTACATATACTGTTCGTTCACCAGGGCCGCCACCTGCGCAGAACTATAACAGGGGCTTCAGGGCAACAGTTCAATGAGCCTCCTACGCTTTTCTTCATCCAGGTGCTGTGGGAACACCAGCCGAAACTTGACTATGAGATCTCCTGTTTCCCCTGGACTACTCGGAAGCGGCATACCGGCGCCCGAGACTATTTTTATTGTTTCCGGCGTGACAACTTCAGGGCAGTCAATGTGATGAATGAGGCCATCAATACCCATGACGGTAACGCTCGTGGCGCCCAATGCATCTCGTAGAGATATGAGCTGCAGCATCTCGAGGTTATTTCCGACTCGAATAAAGCGCTCGTGTGTCTTTTCACGGATGATAAAGACAACATCGCCAGGTGCCCTTCCGGGCGCTTCCTTCCCTAGACCGTGGAATCGAATTTTTGTTCCAGCTCTGTAGCCCGGTTTAACAAGCAGCTCGTGGAAGTTTCCGACTCGTTCCACGGAGCCGTTTGGGCCTATTTCATTTCTGGAAATCTTGATCTTCTTGGAGGTTCCTGTGTATAGTTCTTCTAATGAGATGGCGACGTCAACAACGGTATCGAACTGCTTGTCGTTAAGTATGGTTCCACTGGTAGAGCTGGATGGTGAGCGATCTCCTTGATTGGCGTCGACCATTTTGGGTGGGGCACGCGCGAGGTCAGGGGTTGGTACGGTGATAAGATTGTTGACAGGCGGGGGGGAGGGTTCAAAGGCAAAGGGTTTCAAAGGAGGGTTTTTTTGATGAGCGAGAGGGCGGTGGGCTAACGTCAGGAAAACTTAGCTGTGTCGATGTTTTGTGAGGGTAGCTGCTTCTGACGGTAAGAAAAGGAAACAGGGGTGCCACGGGTGTGCCATGGGTGTGCCACGGAAGCACATTCGTGCTTCTACTGTATCCAAGTGAAGTACAAAAAAAGAAGTCTGCCGTGGACAATGCGAATCTATACGCGGTATGATTCAAAACATGTCAAGGTAAACCGTTCACATGGCTCATAGATACCACTGCGGCGCGCACTCTCCCCTGTTGCTGTTTTCTCCTCCCTCGCCCTGCTGAAGTATAAGATACAATAACAGTAACATACTGTACTTGTACAGTACTATATCTACATAAAGCTACTTAAGCTACACTACTGTACAGTACAAATTGTACGGTACTATGCATCAAGCACGAGCGCAATTTTCATGCACAAGGGACCAAAAGGTCCTGTCCTTAGGACCTAGGACCGTATGATACGGTACTGTAGCTCCATTATAATATTTACAGTAACCGTATTCACTGAATTCTTTCAAGTATCATAATAATATTCACTATTTAACATTATACAGTATTATGCTCATAATAATATTTCAACTATATTATAGCACCCCCCATTTTCCGTAGCATATAAATTTTAGGAGATGTCAACAGTTGTCA
This sequence comes from Bonnemaisonia californica, assembly GCA_032355485.1. NCBI lineage: Eukaryota > Rhodophyta > Florideophyceae > Bonnemaisoniales > Bonnemaisoniaceae > Bonnemaisonia > Bonnemaisonia californica. The sequence continues at coordinate 9,451 of JAUBNZ010000458.1, forward strand.
GCCACTTTAATTTTGAGTAGGAGTTTTAAGGCGGAATGGCATCCGCTTTTGAATGTTCAGAGGGCAGTAATTTGAGCGCTCTACGGAGGGAATTCTCGTATTACAGTTGCCTGAACTGGACTTGCATTACAGTTAGCCTTTGGTCTCGGATCTACGTGTACACTGGGTAAAAACATTACTCGCTGGCTCTACGTCACAGCTCCGGGGCGCAGTCAAAGGGGGCGTGTATCGTCACGTGTCATGATCGGCGGAGAGAAACGTTGTGTGCAGAGCAAGCTCTGCCGGACACATGGTCCTTGCGTAAGCCAAGGGATTGAAATCGGCGGCCGTGAAGACGTCGTTTCCACGCGTAGCGTATCTATCTCCGCGGACGCATGTGTAACTTTCCACACTTTCCGCACCAGCTCCCCGTATCTTGTGCGACGCTGGGATACATCGTATGGGCGGTAACGGGCAAGCGCCTTGCAGCCCGTTTGCTGACGTGTTCCTGGCATGAGCTCCTCGTTTGTTGACGTGTTCCTGGCATGAGCTCCTCGTTTGTTGACGTGTTCCTGGCATGATCGAGTTCATGCCAGGGATGCGTCAACAAGTATGCTGGCTCTTTTCCTGCAGGCGCACAACGCCGCGTCGGGGTTGCACAGCTGTGCGCGTTTCATAGTATTGTTCGGCCTCGTTGGCCGCTGCGTTGTAGAGAACGTGGCAGGGATACGGACTGTGCTCGCGAGTTATTTATGTATGTGTTCAGATGAATATTTGAGATATAACCTTCCATTAAGCTGTATGGCAGCATCGGCCCGTGCTAAAGACCTGAAAGATACGATACGATATAATACATCGTCATTTCAGAAACCAGCGTCCCATTCCTTCCGTTGTTGTGAACAATTCAAGCGCCTTCATATATGTCATCTGTCGAATTGTAAACCCGCTTTCCATCACATTCATGGAGTCGGAGTGAAGAGTTGTTGATGAGCGAATGTACTACCCCAGGCGATAGCAGTAAACAGGTTGATATCTTTCACCTCTTTTAACATTGGAAAGACGGCAGGTTTTGTGAATTGTCTGTAGCCAAGAAGAACAGGGCTCGTCGGTTACGTTAGGTAAAGAATCATTGTCTTTCGAGAGTTGTATATTCTTTACAGCGTCCTTGCTGTCCTCGGTTTCCTTGCGGTCCATGGTGTCCTTGCTGTCCTTGATGTGCTTGAATCCGGGTTGCTGTTTTGATTTGAAATATCTGCGGAAGCACCCAGACATGCAGAGGTGGGTGCGGTAACATCATGTTGTTACATCAGTGCCAGCAATGTTCCAGTCTTGCAAACGTGTAAGCCACGTTCCGAAATGGGGTACAATACACGTGTAGTAACTTTATTGGGCGTGAGGAAGAAAATTATAGTATGAGATAGAAGACCTTCCATAACTTCAGATTGTCTTACAGTATGACTCGAGATTACCCGTAGCCTACCGCTCGTGGGCCCATCCAAATTGGGGCGCCCTTGCTTGAACCCCCTGTTTAGCGAAAGGGCTAGGTAGCCGCATCTCTCACTCGCAAACGCACAACCCCCGTAAACGCTGTCCTTTCCACGCTGACCACATTCAAAGAATCACGCCCTGGACCTTCCACGCTCGAGACGACCCATCAGTATGCCTACCTTGCCCTTCTTCACAGATCCATGAAGCTCTCTCGAAGCGTCTGTCCCCTCCAGTTTGCCCACGGACACACGAATTCACCATGGAGTATCACCCATCTCGAAAGCGTGCCCGCCAACCACCCGCCCCGAGAGTGATCCTCACCATAGACCTCGACTGTTTCTATGCCTCCGTCGCTCTACGCACCCGCCCGCATCTGGCTCACCTACCGGTAGCCGTTACTCAGAAGCACCTATGCGTAACCACCAACTACGTAGCGCGCCAGCCAGCGCACGGTGCCGTCCAGAAGATGACATCCGTTCCTGATGCCTTGAAAGCATGCCCGCATCTTGTGCTTATCGATGGTTCAGATCTTGCGCCCTTTCGTGCAGCAAACGTGGAAGTCATAGCCATCATCCGAAACTGGCTAGCTCAGCGTGTTAAACGCATAGTGCGCTTGCTTGGGGTGGACACCGTCGCCTGTCCGTGCCAGAAACTCGGCCTGGATGAGGTCTTCCTGGACTTGACCGAACTCATCCGCTACGAAATTGAAGCTGGAGGCCAACCATGGCGTTTTGACGGTCATGTCTTCGGCGGGACAGATGATGACAGTTTGCATCGTTCTCTTATGATCGGGTCGCAGATGGCTGCCGAGTTGCGCAGGAAGATCACCGCAGAGACTAAGCTATCATTATGCGCCGGCGTCAGCCACAACAAGCTACTAGCGAAGTTGGCAGTCAACATGAAGAAGCCCAACGATCAGACAACCTTTCTACCAGGCAAAGCGGCGCAGTATATTGCAACAATCCATCCCCGATCACTGCTTGGGTTCGGATTTGCGGTTGAAGGGAAGATCAACGCTTGGGCTGGGAGAAACTCTCTGCCTCATTGTTACACGGTTCAGGACGTGATAACTTGGTTTGGGGAGGGTAAAGAGGGATTTCGCACCCTTTCCCGCGTTCTCGGTGGTAACGCGGACGCCGAACACATACTTTCGATATGTCGAGGTGAGGATGATACCCCTATCGTAGATAACGGCGATGCTCCAAAATCGATGTCATCTATAGAATCATGTCGCACCTGTACAACAATGAAGGAGGTTCGTCGCCGTTTAACGGTCCAAACTGAGGACTTGGTTCGGCGTTTGCGGGACGACAGGTTGCAATATTCGAGGCGACCCAAAACACTCACAGTATCATATCGCTTTCGTGGGCAGGGGTACCAAGCCTCATCGAAGTCAATACCAATGCCTTTGGAAGTTTCCGCACTAAAAGACTCTGTAACAGGGGCAGATGATTTGAAGAAAGCTACAAATGCCATTGTACGCGCTTCTCTTGGAGCTTTGCAGGCACATGCTGGAGTATTTGAATCAGCAGATTTTGATCTCACGTTGTTGGCTGTTGGGGCTTCTAACTTCTCCGATAGACAGGGAACATTGCAACCACCAACAGCACAAAAGATCACGGACTTTTTCGGCAATGAAGACAAGCATACACCGAACGTACCATCACAGCCTTCGCTGCAAACTACCTTGTCGGATAGACAGGGAACATCGCAGACACTAAAACCACAAAGGACCGCAGCTTTTTTCGGCAATGAAGGCAAAAATGCACGGAAGGTATTACCAAAGGTCTCGTTGCAAACTCGAATTATTCAGCGAATGAAGAAGAAGAAAGTCAGTCCCTCTGATGAAGGGATGAGCTCTGGTTCTATTTCTAAATGTCCAGTATGCAACCATGAGCTTCCAAAAGGAGCGATTCAAATGAATGCCCATGTGGAAAAGTGCTTACGTCGATCGGCTAAAGAAAAACCCTCAAAAGCAAGTGTTACCAAGCTGCGCACCAGGCGGGTAGACTCTTTCTTTCGAAAATCCTGACCCAGATCAGCTAGTCTTTTTATGCCCGGTGTCATTAGCGTTCTGTACCTATTGCGTTTGCTTCAACGAACGACTTTGTGTGTATCATGTTACTGTACAATATAACAAGCTAACGAGGCATCGCTCATGTTTATTCACAAGAACTATTGACACTTGCCATTATACTGGTAATTCTGCAGTCTACGTCTAAACTTACCAGTTAGGAAAGCAGCTCCCTCAGTCGCTCGCGTTTTCCCTGTTGCAAGTAGGAAGGGAAGACGACATCGAATTTGACTATCAAATCCCCTCGCTGACCGGGGACCTTGGACAAGGGCATACCCGCTCCGGAGATCGTTTTCACTGTTTTTGGACTGATGACTTCAGGGCAATCAAGTCGATACGAGCGGCTATCTATGCCTGGAATGGTAACTGTGCTTCCCGCCAGGGCATCTGCAAGGGTTATGCGATGTGTGAGCTCGAGATTGTTTCCAGAGCGTTTGAATTGCTGATGCGGCTTTTCTTGTACGGTGAAGACCACGTCTCCCGCCGAATATCCAGGAGCTTCGCTGCCTGCGCCGTTGTATCGAATTTTTGTTCCAGCTTTGTATCCCGGTTTGATGTTAACCTCGTGAACCTTTCCCACTCGGTCTAACCCGCCGTCCGCCCGAGCGACATTTCGTGTAATCTTAAGCTTTTTGGTAACGCCCTGATACAGCTCCTCAAGAGATAAGCTGAGATTAACTTCAGTGTCGGCTTGCTTCCGAGTCGGCCTTCCCCCGAAACTGGAAAAGCCATGGCCGCCCATTCCGCCCATACCTCCCATGCTGCCCATACCACCCATACCACCCATACCGTTCATGCCGGTAGCGCCGCCGAAAAACTCGCGGAATAGATCCTCCGCATTTTGGAAACCAGCACCACCACCTCCGAAATGAGTGTGTGCCCCTGCCCCTCGCTGGGGCATTTCGTCCATGCCAGCCTTCAAGCCGTCCTCTCCATAGCTATCGTAAACTTCCTTTTTCTTAGGATCTGAGAGAACCTGGGAACACAAAAACAAAGGTAAAGGCTCAATCTGTTGCGTCAGTTTCTGATGCGAATTTCATTCAGTGAGCAGATACAAAGGCGAAGCAAGCAGGGCGGAAAATGGCAGTACGTACCTGATAAGCTTCGGCGAGTTCTTGGAATTTTTTTTGCGCAAGAGCCTTTCGGTCTGGGTTCTTGTCTGGATGCCACTTCATGGCATTCTTGCGATAGGCTTTTTTGAGTTCATCGGCAGAGGCGTTGCGGTCCACTCCGAGTATGGAGTAGTAGTCTTTGCCCATTGTTCAATGCGGTACAATTACAATGAGGGACTGGGATGGACTGGGATGGACTGGGATGTACTGTACGCGAGCTGCAGCAAGCAATGTGAGGGAGGGGTGAATGAAGAAGACGTGCGCTGGTATAAGTGCAAAGTTGTTGAGCGGTGGTAAGCTGGGGGTGATTCAAGTCGACGGTCTGGTTTCTGGACTGGCGTTCAACAGCTCACTTGTAAGACGATTGAAAAGTCGGTTATGTTAGCATGACGACAGTTTTTGTTGCAAGTGGCAGAAACAGCTGCCCGTACACCCTTAAATAGTTCTACAACGCGGATCCCTCAGTGTATTGCTTATGGCGTCCTTTCTTCGCTTTTTTAATTGTAGAATAGACTCGCTGCCGCGGTACACCGACCTAACCCGGAGAGCCAATCACAAAAATTCCATACAGTGCAGAAAACTGCTGTACCATGGGCTACCTTCGGTGCTGTACAGTGCATCGTCCATGTGGACAGGACGGCAACTTTTCGCCGCTACGCATTCCAGAAGCTTCTAGAGCCCTCTAGAACTGATACGCTAACTTGGAAACCAATCTGGCAGCTACACTCGCTACCAGTGGTCTGCCTGCTTCCATCGCATTGTTTTTCAGCCAATTTCCAGTTCCTTCCCGAGACCCTCTACACTTTTCTATTCCTCCCAATGTCAAATAGATTACTGATGCTCAGCAAAAAATGTTAGCAGGCATGCACAACTAATTTACAATGCTGGGACTTCCACATTCCCTAGCGCGCATTCCCGTGAGTGCAGTAAACTTTGCAGCATTCTCTACAGTACCGAAGGGGTGTACAGAGGACCTCGAGACCCTGTTTTGCAGGACTTTTTTTTACCCAAGTTATGTTAGCTCAATGTGGTCGAAGACATCTCCACTCCGCCCTCATGGTGCCGTATTACGTATACATTATTATGCAGTTAAGAGGAACAAGTAAATTAGAATACCTCTCTGTTCAGAGATCTTCATGGCATGTTAGTGAGTCAATGTATGTGATGACGTGGTCATCACGCGCTAGTAGCTGCTCCAGCGCATCTGAATGGGATTGTACTGTGTTATTGGGTTCAAATGGTACAGATTGCTGAGACCCCCCCATTGACATGTGCAAATGAAAATTATTTGGCACGTTCAGAACATTCAGAGAAGATGCAGTAAGCATCGGAGATGACAGAATCGTTGGTGACCACAGGCTGTGCGAAAGCAAGGTAGGAGGCGGCGATGACACTGGCTCCACAGAAACATCAGGCGGTGTGATTTCTGTCCCTGGTATATTATCTGGCGGTACTGGGGAAGGATTCTCGTGAAGGAACACCTGGTCATCCTTCGCACTATCTTCGAAGAATTGTGCTTCTTCCTTATGTTTCTCGAAGAAGAAAGCACTTTCATCCTTTCTCTTCTCTGTGAACCCCACTTCATCATCCTTACCCTTGAGGCTATAATAGCCCTGATCATCTGTTGGGTCTGAAAACAGCTGCAGAATAGCATTCGTGTCTTCCTGCGAAACAAGCTTGTCTGGTTTCTCTGGCGTGGACGCGGGCGTTGTGCTAGCCGAAGACATTTCTACATGGCTGTGCTTTTGGGAGCGCGCATTTGACGGATTCCAGACAAAACCAAGGCTCTGTAAACGCGCCTCCCTTGTCGGATGAAGCTTGCCCTTCCGCTTCGTCTGTCTCTGAGTATTTACCCACCAGCCAAGTTCCCCTTCATTAAATGGAACACTAGCATGACCCCGCTCTTTTTTCCATTCACATAACCTCTTAAACTTATACTCCCATTCTGCATCTGCTGTGCTCCATGTAAACTTGAGGCTGACGAGAGCATCAACTTTCTCCTTGGAGAGTTTTCCCCTCTTCCTTAACTGGCGCTGTTTGGAAACCCACGTACCCAACTCACCTTGGGCTATGGGCACAGCACAATGTCCATGAATCTTTCTCCATTCACTTAGTCTGCGGAATCTTTCCTCCCACATTGCGGTTACAGTATTCCAGACAAAACTGATAGAATTCAGAGCTTGCTCTCTGGATGGGTCAAGTTCTGGAAAGAAGAAAAGGAAGGAAGATCGGAACCCTTGTTAGAACCTTTCTTCGTGGATGCATACACGGATCAGAGTGCTGGACTTTTTATTCCAAACCGTTTGCTAAACTTACTTCCTGTCCTTTTTAACTCCCGCTGGCGCGCGACCCACCGGCCGAGCGCACCCTCTGCTTTCGGAACGCAGGTATCACCTCTCGCAGACCGCCAATGGAGAAGCTCTTCATATCGGGATTCCCAACTGGGGTTGAGGGAGCTTGTGGACGCAGAGATTGCTGTGCGGTAGTCAAAGACCTGATTCATTTCCAGATCGAACTCAGACATACAGGAAAAGTGTAGCCGTTTGGCTGTACTTAGTTGGCGGATGGAAGGTGGGGAGGTGAGGAGGTGGGGAGGTGCGATGCGGCTGGGTGAGGCTGGGTGAGGCGGGGTGAGGCGGGATGAAGCAGGGTGAAGCGGGGAAAGGCGGGGTGAGGCAGGCTAATGCGGGGTGAGGCAGGGTGAGGGGAGGTGAGGCGGGGTGCTGGTTGTGGTCGAAAAGCAGGACACTGGGAATGGGAAAATGGTCACCAAATATCTCGGTCGGCTCTACTGTTTCCCTCCTCGTGCTAAAGGCTTTTATGGAAGCAGGGAATGATGGATGATAAGATAGACTGTTCAGCCAAGATTCGAATTTGAGTGCAGCGAAGTGTGAAATAATGCGGTGGGGCAAGAGGGCAGGGCGGACGCTCACCAGAGGCGGGGCGGGTTTGGGAATGGAGGTGGGCGGGTGCAGGTGACGGTGGCAGGGATGGCGCGCAACAGCGCGGGAAGTTGTAGAGCGCTTGGCGGGGGAATAGTGCACGTATCGCAGTCGGGGAGCAAGTGGC
>JAUBNZ010000459.1:0-17149 GCA_032355485.1 Bonnemaisonia californica
CGGTGCGAGGTGTCACACGTGTGTGGGCTTGGCGACCTTTCCCCCATCTGGCTGATGGGGAAGTAATCGAATTGAGCAGGGAATTCGGGGGTGCTAGCCATTGAGGCTTCGGCACGCCACAATGCCACTGGAATTCGTACTAAACTCGGACCGGACTGGAACTTTTCCAAACCGCCCAGAATTTGAACTATTTTTGAGCCTATATACTTTAAGGAGCTTTGAAAGCAGGTGTGCATTTTTGCCGACTTTACAATGCATCCACTTTATGCCGTCGTCATTAATACTTATTATCCGGAAGGAGACCTTTGAATGTCTCCTTCCGGGTACTGCCGAACAATCAGTGTGATGGCCGACCGATCGGTGAGATGAAATCAGTTTGAGAATATAAAATGGGCCCTGAGGCCATCGCTCCATCGATTTCAGTATGTTTGCGATATAAGTAAACAAAAAGCTCTACTTTGTTGATGCTGGAAGCGGGGGGTGCCGGTACTGTACGACCCTACGGCAGGCAGAAATACTGAAAATGGGCACGCCTGCCGATATACTCTACTTTCGAGAGTAGAACATAAATCGTTGTTTTTTGTAAAAAATCCGTGCATATAAAAATGCTATTTTCTCCGCAGTGGAGATTCACCGCTGGTCCATTGTGGACCACACATGTGAGAAAGTTGTCACTGAGTGATGAATCGCTCAACACTGATCAGATCAGCACCGCAAAAAGAGTGATGTCACTTCTTTTAAGTGAAATATGCTAATTTTCTAGTAAGGAAAACGTCTACTCTGCAGCAGGGCTTAATTTATATATGCAATGTACTGGTAGTCCATTGTTAGCAGGCAACCAATAAGGTGCGCGTAGTCGCAATGTAAATGTTTCGATACAGTACCCGGCAGATAGGTTTCACCAGGGGACTGCCCTAGTGGAAGTACTCGCGTATGCACATCTCAGTTTCCGGAATGACAGCGTACACGAGATAATAAAAATGGTACTTCGAGGCAGTGAGCGGGGCCAAGACGGTGTGTCGGGTGTATCCGGTGTATCGGGTTAGGAAATATCTGAGGTAGAAGTAGGGCTTCGAAATAGTTTGTGCTCTGTTTTTTTGTACCGAACTGGATGAAGTTGGGAATTACTTGGTCCTTGCTACGAAAGAGCACGTGTTCCACAAACGATTTGTCGAATATTCGAAGCGATGGTTCTGAGGAAATGGCGTGTAAGAAGCGGAACGTAGGAGCTGCGAAAATTCTGACTGGCGTCGCGAGTAACATTTTCAAACGCCTTCGTGTTCCTGGTTATGTCGGGGGAAGCTATCATTTTTGACTCAGATGTCATAAAGGTTTTGGCAGTTAATTCCGGATTGTTTGGGACGAAGGAACCATGCAATTTACTCGGAGCCGTTTCAAAATAGAAATACAGTGTTAGAAGTATAAGAACTGAACAAAGGATTACGTGCTTCCATATTTCTGGTTCTAGAGCGGGTGTACTTACCGAAAAGAGGGTCCTACGAGGTGGTAGTTAGTACAGTTCAAACGGGTGAGTCTCTCTGGTGGGAGCAGTTTTTTTCTCCGGAAAATCGTGATTTCTACCGTACTGTGGAGGTGAGAATAGGCATGTTGGTGAGGAACTTAATTTGTACATCAATAAAGTATTGTGAATTCAGGTCTACTCTTTTGCGGCATTGATAGAAGAGGTGGTTACAGATTATAATAATGTATCACCCGCTTAGAGAAAATGAATAACGCAACCTTTTCAGCAGGAGGAAGGAGTCGCGGTGGCTACGTGATAAACGGAAAGCAGAACAATTTATGGCAGATGCTGACATACGTGTGATTTGTGTACCGATGAAAACGTGATCTGCAGGTGACTGCTTAATTCTTAACGATCATGCGAACTTCTGCAACTACCAGATGCTTAGATCCTTCTCCTCCGCACTTGCGCAAGAGATCTTCGCTCAATCGCATGGGGCAATCTTCGCAGCTAACGAATATTAGCTTCCGCCCAGCATCAACAACAATGGCGCATGGCAAACCACCGCATGTTCATAAACATGGAAGATGTATACCTCGCTCTCGCGCGTTTCGAGGTACTTGAAACGGTTCTCGTTGAACTTGTCGAGGTCTTCTTTGGGTACTTTACGCAATTTTCGTACATGTGCCAAGCTTATGAAGTATAGAAGCCCCTTCCTTGATTTTTAAGATGTGTGTATTTTCTTCGAAAAAGTACTCTTTGACAGCCTGAGCTTCTTCGCGCCCGGATATGAAATCCGCTGCGTTGATGAGAGAAGCTGCAATACAGTTACCGTCGTTTTCTTTCCCTAACAACTCTCCGTGTTCGAGATCATAATGTTTCTCGACTCCTGATATTCCCAATCTATCTCCAGGGCCCCCAACGGAAGCTGCGAATCCGCAGTTTTTGTGCAGCCAGCGCTAGTCTGCAGTTCGTAGCTTCTTCGCTATCAAATGCCTATTCTCTCGCTTATTCGACGGTATATCGATACGAGGAACAGCAGAGCGTCTTCTCTTCTTTACGTTCCTTGTGACAGCTTAGGTACTCCAATTCCGACCCGACCGACCACCACGAGTACTGAACGTAATTGTGCCTGGATCCACCTCGTAGTACGATTCGATGCGCCGTCGACCAGTTCTCTCAGGTATATTTTCAAGTTTCGCAATGGCATGCCATTCGATTCATGTCCATCCCCGCAAACTACGGATTCGATATTAAATGTCTCGTAATTCCCCGCAGAAGTTTTCCTGTTAGCTCTCCCCGTATAATGATCTCTCTGTTTCGATGGATCGCTACCACCCGCAGTTCCACCTCCCTTAGCCATTTCCAGTCTGCTCCGAACTCACCACTGGACTGTCAGGTCGGTTCACAGGAAGGAAAGCGTCGCCAGGGCTATGAAGTACATCAAGTTACCCTCGCTTCCAGTTGAGAGTTGAGGGGGAGAAATAACTGGATACGACTGAGGCTTGGGAGACTGCCGGTCGAAGGGTGCATACTTGCGGGTGCAGGGTGCAGGGAGATATGCGGCAGTTGCAAGCGGGGATGGGAAAAGCAGAAGTCCTTGTTGAATGTTGATGCCGTGGGGGGTCTGTGGGGTAGGTCGGCAGGCGGCAAGATCGGGTAGAATGGTCAAGCCTATTCAGAATCGGACAGTGTCCGATTGTCCGATTCTAGATAGAACCGGACACATTCTGTAACCAGAATCGGGACAGAATCAGACACAGCCTTTATGGCACCACAGGACTCTGCAGCGCTACTGGAGGACCAGCGGAGGGTAATATAACTGCTCCCAGGCATTGTAAGTAACAATGTGAAACCACGAGACACTGGCAAGATGTCAGACTAACTTTTATTGCTCACAACCGCCTTCTAAAGTTCTAAGAAAACACCATACGACGAACATCATCCCATTGCTTTGAATGCAATATACCTGCTAGAGATGTATTTGTCATTGCTCGCCTGTGTTCATGCGCTTCGTAATTAAGAACAGAGAAGTCTGACTCAACAACAGACTTTCGAGGGAATACGGATGCCAGACCACCGCGGAACGAACGTAGTAAATTGTACTTCACTACCACAGTATCCCACGATGCGCTGACTTCCTCAAAGCCAGTCAAAATCTCACCACTGAGAACCGAAATGTCCGATCGCAGCGCGAGGAACTGTTCCTCAATAGTTTCAATCGCTTGAGCTGTGAACGACACAGAAAGACGATCGCGCAGCTCTTCAATCCATGAGTAAAGCTCCCGTGGCGTAAGAGCTTTGAGCTGATGAGGCAAAACAAGAGGTGCCTTAGACGTGCGTGGTGCGTTGTGCGAGTCTCGTGTAGCAACCATATTGTTCACCTTCCCATAAAACTTCAAGACCAACTGAGAGACGTCCATCAAAATACTTTCTTGATCCAAATCAGTGAGTGTTTGAAACGTGTTGTATGGGAAGGATCCAGAACCTTCCAAGAATTCCATCAACCCAGACCGTGTCGCAATAAATTGATGATCACTCTGAATGAAATCCTCGTTTGCTGCCAAAAGCTAGTACGTCCACCCCATCGAAATCCTTCCTAATTCCCAACATGTCCGTGAGTCTCACTCAATGCTTTGAAACGATTGTTTTGCTTCTGTGGCAAAGTGTCACGTCCCTGCACTGTACGAAAGCAAATATTGACGGTTTTCATAATGGCGCGTATCAAATACAAAAGTACCCACCGTGCGTCACCAGGTGTGACATCGGGGTTCTTCAAGTCCAAAAACTCTTGCACCTGCAATCGATTTGAGACCAGCCAAAGGCCAAATTCTCCTATAGGAAGCCATCTCGTGGATGCCACAGTCGGGCAAACTTTACCCATCTCCGCCTTGAGGTTTGTCTGACGCCTCAAGTAGCTAATTAAAGCCAAGAGCGGTATTTGAAACGAGGTCTTGACGGTGGTCTTGAATGAGTCTTGCCCGGCGAGATCGAGCTGGTGTGCACCACTCCACACACGGTAAACGGCTGGAAGACAGAGACGTTCCAAACGCGTAACAGCCCCAGAAACATGCCCCACCATGGATGCTGCCCCGCCCGTTGCAATACCGATCAGTTTCTTGTTCCAGTCCAAACCAACAACTGCGGAGAGAAGTCTTGCAACCACATTGCACATGTTCTCACCAGTATGATTAACCGTTATTGGGATTGGCAACAGATGTACGTTCGAAATCTGTATGCCTGTGCAAAATCGTGCTCGAACGTCAATGTATGACTCTCTATGATTATTGGCGCCGTCGAAGGCAATTGAAAATGCCCAGCAGCGGTCATCTTTGAGAATGTTCCCAATACGCTGCAGACTCATTGCTGTTAAAGCCTGAACATAGCGAACGACTTGCCCTTCCGATATACTCCCAATGTAAGTCAGTGCTCCATTCGTGGGATTTCTAGCAATAGATGCACTCGTCATCCTGAAGCTACTACCCAACGCCACCTGCCCAATCACGATATTAAAGTTTGACTTATTCGTGACTTTCAGAGTGTAACTGTTGTCATTCACATCAAATGTGAAACACGATCCTAGACTTCTGCTGCCCGATTCATCCCCGAGTAGCTTAGAATTCAGAACGTAATCGATGATTGATGGGACAATACGCTCACGGACATGATTATCAGTGGCTCCATAATGTGCATTGATTATCATCGCGAAGGGAGTCTCGACCTTGAAAAGATTCTCTCGATCGGCAGGGGACAACGCGAGAAACTCATCCCACCGTCCCGCATGTTCTGTGCGCAAATGAGCCGTGAAATTGTCGAAATCCTGATGCTCGCTTGTGCCAGTGCTTCGTAGTTGCAATTGGGAGGTTTCGACGAGTTCGCCCATCGACTTTCTCCCGGTCTAAGACATGAAAGAAGCGACAAGTAACAGCGACAATCTCGGACGTTTGCGGATCACGGGCTTCGAAAAGCATTCCATATTGCTTGAGCCAGGTTGGGTTCAAGCGAGGTGCTCGGCGCCTGGGTTTCTTTCGACGGCTTGTTACAAGCGACGGAGTGATGGGCATTGTCCTGGTTTGCGTGACGGGTGGGTTTCAGTGCATTGAAGGTATGAAGGAGCTGATTATGTTCGATGGAAAATGAGGCGTGAGAGAAATGGTTTATGATGGGCGACGGTGATTCATGCTTGAGTCAAGCAGTGGCTTTCATGACATACGATGGCGAGGACTGGACTGCGCTAGTGAGGTCAATGTGGCTAACAGCACCATTGAGATGCTCGGGAATTGTAGCCGTTAATAGCGACTGGACTACAGACAACTTTTCTAAGAGAAGTGATGGCGTCAATTCAAAGGGTTTTCCATACGTTTAGCGGGTGTAGGGGTTAAACAGCTTGAAACCAGTTAGAACGGGAATATGTTTCAGAATCGGACACAAATCCAAACCAGAATCGGGCAGAATCGTACATGCGTCCGGCTGCCCGATTCTGAGGAGGCCTAAGAACGGTGGTGGCGTGGGCGGCTGGTCCGGTAGGAAGGAAGGCCAAAAAGATGGGATAGAATGGTGATGGAGTTGGAGGCCGGTCTGGTTGGGAGACAATGGCATAGGCGACTCGTAGGGTGGGGAAGCTGAAGTGGGTACTGTACATTGCAAAAAATTGATTAGAAAGTTACTTGCGCTGACTTAGCTGTGCCACTGAGTGACCTCCTCAAATACCAATAGCCCCCTCCCTCAGAGGCACCGAGTGGCACCAATGGCTAGAGATGTGCAAGAATCAGGGGAAAAAATGAGAAAAATCCGAGAGATGTGACACCAAGTGAGAATTGAACTCCGATCTGGGCCCATAACCTGTTACGATGCAATTAGACCAGACAGTCACTTGCGCCTTAGCTGTGCCACTGAGTGACCTCATCAAATACCTACATAGATGCCCTTGGCGATGATATCTGATGCTTATCAGGTGCAGAACGGGGGCACCCTATACTGTATAAAATGCAGTGGGTAAAAAACGTACTGAGCTGCGACGCGCCGACGGAGTATTATCCCGAGAACAACCTTGAGTGTACCCACTTGTAAGGCGCAATGGTGTCCGCCATTCAGTTAAGATCCACTGTAAGGGAAGATAATGTAACAATTAAATGTATTATGTAAAGGACTCCATGTAGCAATCCTTTATGGCAACCATGTACCCATACGTTTCTCGTCTAAAAAATGGGTAGGACTGGGAAGAAAGCCGAGTGAGGCAACAAAGTACCCAGCCTTTGACAACGACAGCGCGGATACAATTCAATAAAACGGTCAACAATACTATTGGCCCAATATGTAGTGACCGCACTTGAAAACCATCCCAGTTCTGGGCAGTAATATTTTCGGAACAAGTAATCTCTTGAGACGAAATTCTTTCGCTAAGCAACGTGCGATGCCGAACAACCAGATGCCCTGTAATTTCTTAGATAGCGTACCAATAGTTATCCCTCCGTCGTTCAACCGGACAACCTGTAACTGCATAGATAGTGTACCAATAGTTAGCCTTCCGTTGTTCAACCTTGTAATTTCGTAGAGAGTGTACTAATAGTTAGCCTTCCATCGTTATGCATTTTGTATAGAACATTCCTTCCAGGCTATCCAGCATGCACGGCCTCCCCCGCCCCTCCATTTCTCCCGCCCGCCGTTCGCTTTGCGATGCAGAACAACCAGAAGCCCTGTAATTGCGAGGATGTATACCAGCAGCTAGCCTTCTCTCATCACCTTCGCAAGCCGCCAGAAGTGTTACACGTACCGTAAAATGCAACTAGGTATCCAAAGGATACCTTCGAAGGTACCAGCTGCACATCGACTATGAAAAAACCTTTTCGACTCTTTCAGCTGCTCCAGTTCCTTTGTTTAGCATCAGCCGGCAGCTGGAACGTAATGTGGCTGCAATTCTCAACTTTTCCTCTACCTAGGTGACAAACCGACATACATTTATTAGATCCAACTGTGTAGCCCAGCGCAGGCAATCTCTCTGCTATTGTTCCTGCGCGAGCATCGAATCCGCAAATCTCACTCCTCATTAAGAAGACACCCTTCCTGGAAACAGTTTCTTATCAGCTTTCTAGTCCCTCGCGCTTTGCCGCAACTTATACCACCTCGCTACGATACAAAACCTCCATTCCCTGTCCTCAAAATTGACGAAGCCACTAACCATGTACACATACCAATAGGATCAGCGCCTTGAGAGATTTCCCAAGCTAAAACGGCCAGAAGGCCTCCGCAAGAAACAACTTCCCCCTCCCTTCCAAAAATTCGGACCGGCATTAAACGCCTGTCCATCCCCGCGGCTGTGCTCCCCACCTGAACCCGCACCCGCTCCCATTGCCTCGGGTATCGGTGCATCAGCACCCGGCGCACCGCCCCCCTCCGACCACTTCATACCATGTACTGGACGCCTGTACGTGGAAATTTGGGCGGGACTTGGATTGCTGCAGCGCTGCTGTGGCAAAATGCAGGTCATCACCTCTGCGGCTCGGTAGCCTTTGAAAATGCGGTCGAAAAGCTAGCGAAGTGTCATTCCCACCTGCGTAATTTGGGACAAGTTGGCCCAGTCGTATGCGGTTTGGGCCTGAAGCTGCACTTAGATCTTAGACCATTCAAGAAATTACAAACCGAATGCTCCAATAATTTATATAGTTACTACACTTGCAACACAGCTAAAAAACGTTTCATTATGGCGGTGTAGTGTATACAGCGCGAGGAATATTTACCATTCTATCGTACGGGTCTCATGAAGCGACAGAAGGATCACCAACGTGGCTCAAAATAAACGCATCATCAATAGTACCCAGCACCTCGGTGCACTCAGGGGCTCCTTGGCAACTTGAAAATGGAAAAACCGCCTCTAAAGTACCGGATCCCTCTCTGGACTTTAGCACACTCCTAGACCAGAACCTTGATTTAGGTGGAACATGTGGCCGCCATCAGAGAGCAAAGCACGGTACAGTATCAAGAGCATCCTGTATGGCGATACCGTCCTTCGGTTGGTTGTTCTCCAAGCAATACAGCTCCTTCACCAGATCCGCAGCTGTTATCCGTCTAATACACAGGCAATGTACATATGACTGGCTCCGGTGTTCATAGGTACAGTCCTTCCTATATAACGTGTCCAATTCAGCGCTTATGTTTCTTCTGGTCAGACTCTGGGACACCAGAAGTGCACAGGCCCCATTGTCACTGTTAGTCACTCGGTAAAATGATCCAAATAGGCGAATAGAACTGACTTCCGTACCCTGATCAATGGTTGCAGACTTTACGCGCCGGCTCATTAGCACATATCTAACTTATTCGCGATACCAATAGCATGGCACAGCCCCTATATACTTCCAAAACGACACTATAGGTCCCATTTTCGTAAAATGACGGAATGTGCAGCAGTTCGTACTCTGGCGATAATTCAGCGGTACTTCATCTTGATCGCACTACCGATGAAATTCTCTGAAATTATTCCAAGCTGGAATTGCTCGAAGCCCTTGTCACACCAGTCCAAATTCTGGCAAAGTGAATTGGTGTCTCCACATCCGAAGCAGCATCATAGCCGGTTTGAAATCGAGCGTTCTGTAGAGAAATTGGCTTCTTCATTATCAAGAGAACAATTGCGCCTTAGCAATCCAAGAATGCTTTCCGAGGTGACCTCACTGGTCGAAAATCAGGACAAAGTATTTCGGGAAAATACTTCGCTTTGCGCCGCAACCAAGCGTTCCGGCTGTTCCAAACGCCGCGTCGCGATCTGAACCTCTTTTCGCAGTACTAACACCTGCCTGGATTCGATCCCATAGAACCGGTCTTCACTGGGATGAACTTGTTCAACAGGGTACCTACATAGTCGAGATGGGTCGTCCCCGCACGCTTCGTAGACCCTCCTTCGCAACTGTACAGAGCCCTCTGATATCTCCCGAACGTGGAGTGGAAAAAATAACGGAACAAGATTGCGGTTGCATTCCATGATCAGCTACGTAAATTATCTTACCGGTCACACGTCCAGCTCTCTTTTCGAGCTCCATAATTTCTGCTCTCCACCACACCGTCTCGTACCTAGGGCATCCCTTCCTCCGTCCGGACTGCATCTTAATCTCTAGATCCCAGCATACCTCGACAATGAGGCCGATGCCCAGAAGCGACTGCGAACGTACTGGATCCATTCGCAGGTTCGCGCGCAGTCGTAGATCGAGTGAAAAATTCCGAAAAGTTAAACAGTTTTTACAATATCAATTTGCGGATTGTGGAACATGGAAGAACAAGTGAATTAGATATTGGGGACGGGTATACCCATTTATCGGTGCAATCGGCATGATGAGCAACTCCCAACCGACACATGTAACCCCGGATGGATTTCTGTAATTACTTTCACTTTGGCATACGTAAAAACAATGACATAAAATCAATGTACCTTCCAGCTCGGTCCATAGACCTAGCTGGAAGATGCATTACCCGAAAAATATGTCTTTCCGCTCTGGAAACCTAATTAATACCACCTGGCATTGTAATGATCCTACATAAGGGTACTGACATATTGTCCACGGGTAGTGATATCACATCCCTCTCGACATCGTATACGCTTCCTCCGATACTGAACTGGTTCTGCTGATGTGTATTGTAGTAGCAGTATCTATGGGCGTTGCTAGTAGTGTCCCAAGGGCACTTTTTTCGTTTACGTCCAGTAATACATTGAAGTATTTCTGGGACAGTGAACGATTATCGGTGGATATTGGTGGTAACGCCACTAAGGCACTACCCAATTTCCTTCCAGGCACTTAATAACTGTCTTCATGCGAACATACCTATGTATTGTCCACAAACAAACATATAATCGTCTCCAGGACATCACATATAGTGCCGGATGATACTGAAGGAGTGCCGAAATAGACTATTGCATCATTGCCCGGAGGTACTAAATGTATTACCAAACACGTAAAATGTCAATGCCACGCGACATTATATTAGCAAATCTTGGAAACCTATTCTATTAAGTGACATGTGGCATTGATTTTAATGCCGATTGAACGAAATGACTTCGCAATAAAGAGGAATGCTCTCCCCAGAGGGCGCCACAGAAAGTCGATGAAGGAAATATGGGTTTCTCCCGTATTGAAAGCCTTTCCATTGGCTCAAAAAGCAAAGTGACCCAACACAGTCACAGTCAAATGTAAACTAATCGCATAGTTCCCTGAAGGTGCGACGTTTTATCGACTTTTCGATGTTTTACATGCCTCCAAAAAATAGTGATTCAGTCAAAGGGGTGAACAGTCTCCGGGCCTTAGCGAGATATACGATTGAGAAGCTTCATTTTTTGGATATCTAGAAGCCACAGGTTTCGCCTCGAGATGAGCTTCGCATCAATTTCATAATGATTCCTTTGCGCATTATTCAGCCGAAACCAAGTTTACACTTATCCCTATTTGGATACCACACCGAATCTGCTTAAGTAGGAAGAGCCCCTGCATTGATCCAGAAAATGGATCTCTGACATATTCCTTCTAGCAATGAAGATGCAAACGAAAAGGAAATATCGGTACGTTGGTTCAACTTCTAGAAAAGAATACTCACTTCAGATGTATTCCATGACTGATTTGGTATCTAACGATGCAAAAACCCGCTTCTAGTTTGGCTGGTTCACATCACTGGCTCGGTAACTTTCCGATGGTTGTCAACCAGAGACGGAAAACTGTTCATGAAGCTGAAAGATGGCACAAAAGTTACATCGAGCGACGAATTTTGCTTTTCCAGTTGCTTCACTGCATTATTACATTTTTCAAAAAGTGAAGCTCAACTCGGGAGTGAATTTTCCTGTGGTCACATGTATTCCTGTCCTTCAGCAGTGTCATGGGACCGAGACTATTCTGACCTTGCAGGATCCTACTGGCTACGCTGTTCTAAGACTTACGAACTGTGGACCAGAAAAGTTTGATGCTAGTTACAGATCCTTTTTTCAGTTATCAACCACTTCTCATTTGAAGTTTTTGACCTGGGACCCATAACATTTATTACTGCCATTATTGCTTTGAACACTCTAAGTACGTTCCGCGTCGATGAACATGCTCCAGATGAATACGAGAAGATGCTGCTTGATAGTCATATTGAGGGCTTCCAATTTCGTTTCATTTCCTTGAGTAATTCATTTTTACAGATGAATGGACTGGTTAAAAACTGCATCTGGTACCGTATTTTCGGGGAGAAGTAATTCCACATCTTGGACAGTGCTTGTAAATGCAATTGAGGACTTCTGATTGTTTCCCTTTCCTTTAGTAATTCTTATGTGCAGAACTAATGGCCTGGTTATAAAAATAAATCTAGAAATGGAAGTGAAGAACTAATGCCACTCGTTAGACAATATGCTTGTAAGTGTAAGGTGTTCTCATCTCAGAGAGTTTATTCGTAGTGGACGAAGGGGTTTGCTTGACGATCCAGGCTGTCCATTTTAGAGATAAAAATAGGGACACGTGTCCGAGCAAAAGGGTTGACTGTGTTGGAGAGAAAATTACTGACACGTGTGCGAGGAAACGGGTTTCCTGGGATGCAAACAATGTGTTCTTACACGAGTGGATGGGATTTCCTTCGGATTATTAAACTTTGTAGTGATTAAATTGAATTAGTAATACGTCAAATCTAGGAATCGCCCATACTACTAAAACCGGTTGTAGTATTTACAGAAAAGTGCTTGAGCACCCTCTGGTTACTATTGTCCATAGTAGCCCCGCAGCGGTGGGCGGGGTGAGCGAATTAAATCTATCGCTTCCAGGTCTGAGAAGCCCTGAGGTAGCTGCTCTTCGCCCTGCCTTTCCTGCTAACAAAAGGTAGGGTGTCGAGATAGTGGACTGCCAGAAATCGCCCAACGCCCTGCCTTTCCCTCGGAGGAAAGGTAGGGTGTTCGGGGGTTTCGGTGCACGGCCACGGAAGTGGTCTTGGAAACGGGGAAAAGGAAGGGTGACGGACAGAAGCTAACGACGTGCCACGTGTGGCACGCCCCGCGGAAGGCGTGTATGGGCGGTCAAGGCAGTTGAAAGGGACGTAATCCGACGCCGGAGCTAACCGACGCCTTTCCTGCGGAGGAAAGGTGGTCGGGGACGGCGCAGAGCGTTCTGTTCCAGATTAA
The DNA here is from genome assembly GCA_032355485.1 of Bonnemaisonia californica. Classification (NCBI taxonomy): domain Eukaryota; phylum Rhodophyta; class Florideophyceae; order Bonnemaisoniales; family Bonnemaisoniaceae; genus Bonnemaisonia; species Bonnemaisonia californica. Next base: position 12,582 of record JAUBNZ010000459.1, read on the forward strand.
ATTGTGAGGTGAAATCCAGTGGTCTCGGTTCCTCTTTAGTTTGTAGGATAGCTAGTTAGCTAAGCCTTAAATACTAGAATTGTACCCCACTACGTACTGTAAAATACTAACTAAATCGGCCCGATGTACTGTCTGGTGGCCGGCACTCAGATGTAAACATATGTTTACAGGGGTGCTCAGGCCACCTCTATCAGCTCCCCTGCGGAGGGTGGCAGATGGATGGTTTTGGGGCTGTCTGCCCATGAAGGGTCGGCAGCGGTACTGCAATGGGCAGCTGCCAGCGATGGCAGCTGCCCACTGGCAGGTGTGGCAGCGGTGCTGCGCCAGGGGGTCAGACCCAGTAAGTACCGCACTGGGGCAGAGGTATGCCCCTGTGGGTACAGGTGGGGTCCGCCCGCTGGCCATACGCATCCACGTGTGCCCCCGGGGCATACGTGGACACGCGGTCATCCGGAGCCCGGTGGTCCTCACAATGCCAGAGGGAGCCTAAAGCTGTAGGCACACGTGCCCCCTGGCGGGTACACGTGTGGGCTCCGGTCCGGCGGCTCTGTCCCGGGGGCACTTTAGTGCCCCTTCGGGACGCCGCTTATGCATGCCGGCCTGCCCTGCGTGGCCACGGGGAAATCTCCAGCTCGGTGGTCCTCACCGAGCTGTATTAGATCCATAGTTATCGGACACACGTGTACCTTCACAGGTACACGTGTGTTTCCCAGAAATGAACTGATCATAGTTCGTAGCCGTAGATTTACACCCGGGCCGTGGCCCGTGTAGTAGCTTGGGGGGATGACGAGCCAGTAGTATCATGCCAGCATGGCATGGTACTACACATGCCAGCATGGCATGGTACTACAGCAAGGAGGCTATTATGCGTTTGCTGCGTGCTTCTTTAGATATGGGCTCCTTCTTCAATTCTCATCCCTTCACGCAGTAAATGCATTGCGTGCGGGTCTGGATATTTGGGCGTAGGTTCCTCTGCAACTGCTTGTATTCTGGGGGTTTCTGTCTGGTCTGTGATATCAGACAGTTGGTCTTCTACAGAGCATGAGTGCAGCTCTTGTGCGAAGAGTCCGGCGGGGGGCTGGTCGGACATCTTCGTAAGAAATACGGAGGGGTGGTCCACGTCTGGTTCGTCGGGAGAGGAGGAATTGAGACTAAGCGGATTCGACTATGGCTTTGATCCATTCAACTGCTTGGTTCTGTTGGTTTGAATTGTGATGTATCCATACAGTGTCGCCGGGGCTTGAAGCATATTGGAGAATTAAGTTGGGTGTTTTCGTGTGCATCAGCCGTTGTATTGTACGAACAGCAACCTTCTGTTTGTGAGCTTCGAGAAGCTTGAAGAAGCCAATGGGCTATAACCACTGACAAGCTGTAATGAGCTTAGTGTATGCGTGACTGTAAAGAGCTTAGACAGGAACGAAGAGCTTGCGACAATACGTTCAGGGCTGAGTGAGCTAATTTCTTTGTCCATTCGCTTGATGATAGACTTGATTGTTTCAATGCTCCGCTCGGCAATTCCTTTTTTATGGCGTCGTTCAGGGCGTGCTTTAAACTCAATGTGGTTCTGTGACATGAACTTCTTCAATGCGTTCTTGTTATACTCATCATCAGCTGATATTGCCTGTGGTGCCCCATGTCCACATATCCACTGTTTCTCCAATGTCTCAATTATTATCGGAATCGATTGGTTAGATACTATAGAAGCAGTCGTGTACCTAGTGCCTGTGTCTGTGATGTTCAAGATCACAGTCCAACTTTCTCGTATATCGCACCATAAGAAGTCCATCTGGATTTCCTCATTGAATGCTACATTCACATGTGAGAGGGATACTTTCTTAGAATGAAGAGGACGACCAGTGCTAACACATATTTCACAATCCTCAGTAACCATATGGACTGCATTTGATACCTCATTGTCTAGGATCTTTTCATCACAACAAATTTGTTTCACTTCATGACTACTTGCTTGTGTGTAGCGGTGGACCTTCTTCGAAAATTTGGTAGGGGTGCGCCCAATTAATTTCTCGACTTTACATACCAGCGTGGCCACTGTGTATTGCTTATGTGGTACTATGTTTGCTCGAATTCTGTACTGATCAGAATCATCCAACGAGATGTATGTGAGCACCTGCCGTATATCTATGTCAGATCGACTCTTGATGGATAGTTTGCGGTGACGGCTTAGATTATCGGCCATTGCATGCTGTAGACAATCTAGACCGATAATAATGGGTGAGTTTCCTGGTACCCCACCAAAGGAAAGTGATATAGGTTTCCCTTGGATATCAAGTATTGTCACTGCCCAAGAGCAAAGAACCGGTTGTGGGTCAAGGCAGTCCTGACCCATCTACGTTCATATTTTTGGGCAATAGGTTCGAGGAATAGTTCAATTCCAAGAAAGTCGCAAAGCATGGTCATACAATGTATACCACCAGTTGAGGTAGGGTTACCGTCATCGATAATGGGTTTGGGATCAAGCTGGAGCTTGTTTGATCCTTTTACATAACAAACGGCCCTTACTGATTAAGATCACCTTTAGATATCATTTTGGTTTTCAGAAGCAACGTTGAACTCGGGTTGCCGACCGTTCTTCATCGCCCTTTCGCTATACCAAATAATGCCATTTTCCTCATAATATTTGCATTCTGAGTCTTTCCACCAGTGTCCAGTTATGCCACTTACCCGACATTTGGAACGCGATTTTGGGCCGGTAGCAGGGGGAATTTTCAATTTTTTATTCCCCATTCTGTTGCCAGTGCAAGGAGCTATTTCTTCTGGAGTTTCACGCTTGTTTGCAACACTGCTTCCTTGTCCGAAGTTCCATCGTCGGTTGGCCATCAGTGATCTTACTTGCTTCATGATCTTATCACTATCAGGCGTGTCTTCCATCTTGACATCGTTAACTACTTGTGCCGCTGCATCTAATGTGATCTCAAAGTCTAGATTTTCCCTATGATCTTCACGCTTCAACCGATGTTGAGCTTCTCCAATCGAAATCAGGATGGTCCGTATGCTTTCTTCGGCAACCTCAATTTTCAACTCTCCAGTCTTTTCTAAATCTTTCAGTGCAATTGTAGATTCTTCGATTACCGTCAACACCACCTGTATATCTCTCTCAAAAACAGACAGCACTTTAGATTCCATGTATCTTATGAAGTGGTGTTAGTGGTAAGCTGCTGGACTAATGCGTTGTAAGTAGAGGTCGACAATCTTGCGTTATCGATCATAAGGGTTGCGAAAGTCTCACTGAGATGATCGTCTTGAATAGTGTATTCAGAATAACAATGCGTGCGATATGTAGCCGCTAATCCCCTGAATCTTCTACCGAATTCTCCTGGCGATTCCTGATCCAATGGTTTGCAGAGATAAACGTATCGAGACACTTTTACAAGCCTTTTGATGAATTCTGCAGGAGATCCTTGGGTAATCAGTTTGATAATTACGTCGACAAGAGTCTTCGGATTTTGCTCTTCGTCTCCATTTTGTCCATGGAAGCGAATCGATCCGTGTGCCGCATCTTCTTCAATTCTGTTCTTGTCTGGTTAATCCCGGACGGCATAGAGGTTCTCACCTATTGCGGCTGCGGTTCCTTTTGCGCGTGGTTCCCCGGCTTCGGCTTTTTGTAATGGCAATTCCAGTCCATAGACGTACTTGATGACGCCATTTCTGTTTATCACAGTCGGATGTGAAGCTTGGGGTGACCATCAAAGGGTTCGGGCTATTGTGCACTGCAGGGCCCATAACTGTTGAAATCCCATAATTTGCCTTAGTTGCGGGATTCGAGGATTATCTCAGATGCTGCAGTTCACTATTCTACAAACAAATTAACAAGCATCAAATATGCCCAGGTCGCTGCCTCCCCTCTTTCTTCATTTGCTATCCTTACGCTTTCTACTTATATTATCCGCTGCTCACCCCCATTTGCCTTTGGGTGCGGATACTAAAGCCGTGCATACTGACATGTCTATTTTGCTTTGCCTCGTTCTTTCGCTCACCCCCATTTTCTTTTGGGTTTGGTTGCCTTCTGTCTCGTTCTGTAGCTTGCCTTCAGAACAGACATCGTCTCGGAGAGGACGCCGGCCTTTCCCTTCCTCCTTATATAAATAGTCGCCATATCATCGTAAGATAGTTGCCTAATTATCCTCATTTCCCTCAGAATGTTATTCAGTCTGCTGATGGCCGAAGTTCCCTTTCGATATTTCCAATTCATCATGGTACAAAATTCACGATTACTTGTAGCTGCTGCCATACGTTGCCGGTACATATATTATACATTCTTCTAAAGTTTACGCAATGGACTTTTCACTGCAGATTTGATGACAAGCTGTAAGTACAGGTGATCAAAATTGCAGCACATTTAAATTATGCAAATTGCCTTTACGCATTGTGAAAATTCCATATCTTATGAGTAATACTTTCTGTAGGGAAAATAAACTAGAACCCAGAACACGTATAATGAAGTGGCGGTAAAGTTTGTTACGTATGTCTAGCTTGATAGTACGGTGGGCAGAAAGAACCAGCGACACATATGAGGGGAGATGCGGTACTCGGGCGCCAAGGAGACCATT
>JAUBNZ010000460.1:0-17147 GCA_032355485.1 Bonnemaisonia californica
GTGCAGTATGGGGGCACGTCTATAACACGGGTCGGGACCTTACCGTATGCAAGAGCGCGTTGCCCTGGCCGATGGGTGCCTTCATGGCAGCCCGTTGAGCCACTAGTGGGCTGTAGGGCTGCCAGGCCGTGGGGGCCTGTCAGCACTGTACGGTGCGCCTCGATGGACCAGGCGCCTCGGGAAGTGGCACAAGTGGCGGCCACTCCTTACTGTCAGCTCTGTGAAGAAGTGGCCCTCCATTCGCATTTCACTGGTGGGGGGAATGTGTCCCCCTCTGTCCTGGGCTATGGATGCAATGCATGGCCCTCAAGGGTCTCGAGAGAGGGAGTGCGGCATGCAGCAACTGACATGGCCATCCCGCTCCGTGGCCCCTTCTGTCGCCTCCATGTGCAATCGAGAGCGGCACACGCCTCTTGGGGTGCCGCTCGGATACTACCCTCGCGCTGAGCCCGAAGGCTCATCCATTGGTCCACTTATGGGGATAGCCACAGTAGCCGCTGTGGCTACTGTGTGAGGGGGCGCAGTTCCACAGAAACCATTTGTTGCAGCTGACTTGTTCGAAGCGGAGCTACTGCAAGACGCTGGGAAAACTTATCACATCAGGTGCAAACATTTCGAAAGTATTTCTAGCGAGTGCAGCTGTCTAGACGCTGGAGCCTCTCTCGACGAACAAGAGCGGAAAAGGAAATACTTGCTAGGATTTTCTGTTCTTCCAATGCGAGTTTGTCCTGTCTCCTCCGCTCAGCTCATTCAAGAAGTTCTTTCGTGCGCCCTTCTCACTTTTCTTTCGCATGAATCTGAGCACGTTCACCGAAGTCATCATACAGCCCACTGCAATGTCAAAAAAACAGTAGCTTCCACTAATAGCGTCGTGACCCAGACATTTGTCTCGGTACTCTCTCCTCTTCTGCTGAAACTTTTGCTCCAGTTCCTCTACCAACATACTCTCAGTATCAGCAGCCCCGTTAGCCGATCGCTCCAGGTTTAGTAGCCGCGACGCATCCAGGCGTCAAATTCATGCTAGGCGAAAAGAAGCTTCCATGTTTAAAGTCGTAAAGGATTTCATATACATTTATTTCTTTTAAGAAGGAAAATATATCATTTAAATCGAAAGGAGTGGCGTTTTGAACAAAATTGCAGTTGTTTAGGGCTTCATTGAAAGCTGCTTTGAACATACTGAACACCATCACATCAAGTGGCTGTGTTTTTCCAGAGGTATGTGCTGGTAATGCATCAAAAACTATACCGTTGTCTGCAAAGATTTTCAAAACATGAAGCGACAGATGGGTTCGATAGCCGTCGTCAGTGAGCAGCACCTTTCGGTCATTTTCTCTCAGCTCCTTACAAAATGAGACTAATGAGTACGCCAAATTTCGGAAGTTAGTGGTGTCAACCCCACCGTTCTCCAAGTGATGCGCAAATTGCGTAGAAACGGGGAGATTGACGCAGGTGTAACATCGTACGCGATGTTTCTGTTTACCAATCTGTACGGCAATCGATGCCCTTTGAAGACAAACTGAGGTGGACCTGAAATTCCGGCTGCACTGATTACCGGAATCATCGTAACTCGGTTCAATTTCTTGAACGCCCCCACTTCATGTCTCGTCTCCCTTACGATGCATGAAAAGACGGGACGTGGTTTTACCAGCAATGTCCTTATCTGGGCTGACTCTTGTCTCATCACGATTAATCACGCAGCTTGCATCAATTCCTTTCTCTTCCATGAGATTTTCTAAGACTGCAAATTCGGACGTCAACACGTCGGCATTCACTGCAGAAAATCCTTTGGCCTCTTGGATAACGGGATTTTTAAGCTCAAGTCGAGCAGCATTTCGACTACGAAAAGCTCGTGAAAACGCATGTCCTGGTCGAGAGCGACTAAACGGCAGGATTATTTGTCGAGGAGGAATCATGTTTCTAACGATGGTGGTTATCGCTTCGCACAGGTGTGTTTGCGTCCGTGGGATGCCCTTGTTTGAGAACCTCCGCAGAACGTTCTCAATTAGATACTCCTCCTTCCGATTGAGCGCCATCTTTCGACGGGGCTTAAGCGGAGGCTCTTGCACTCGGCGGTGAAGGGTGGAATTGCTGAGCGTATACCAATTCGCTGCAGCTCGGTATGTCATTCCACATTGATTGGAGTCCACAGCTTGTTCCATCACCAATGGGTCCGATGGACGGATAAACTTCTTTCGAGACACCATCTCGGTACTGGCTGGCTTCCTCGACCGCGGTGGTGCTTGTCTGGCTGGCTTAAAAGTGAGCATCAGGCGGCCTTTTCGCGGGTGTTCCACGGATATGCCTCAGTAATGTTCACCTGATTACATAAGTTGCCCGAATTTTCTGTGCAATTTGCGGTATGTGAAGCGGAACGAGACGTCGCAAGTATTGGCCAAATTCTGGGATCATTCATCCACGCAATCTGCTGTGGCTTCTGCATAAGGCGCACAAGTTCTATACATGAGATAAAATAAATTGCCATTGTGGCTCAGAAATAAATCAAATCGAGAGTTCCGAAATTGAAACTTGTTTCATGTTTACGGCCCCCCTTTACCCATGTAGCGCCGGTCCTTCTGTCCGCAACTCTTCGGGATGCACATTAGTCGAAACCTGGAAATCCTTACTTCCTCTTCACGTCCGCACGTCCGCGCATGCGATTCATAGCGCAGAGGCTGTGTTACCACACTTTATCCTATCCACCGTTGTCGTACGAAAACTCCATAAGGTTAATAGGAAGTGAGTAGCTCCGAAAGGGTGACAGACGGTCAGATACGAAAAGGTAAAAAGGGGATGAGGATAGTGAAATGGGCCGGTGGGCTGGGCCGAACGGTGATGGATTCCGAAGCGGGAGCCGGTACATTTTAGACTATTTTACGTCAAAGAGTGCTCAACTCTTTATGTTTGTGGGTCGGCCGTGAGCAACTTCGTTAAGTTTGCTCCAGGCTCTTCCTTTATCTACTGTAAGACTATTCTACACTAAGTTCTAATATTTTCTGATTATTTCTATTTTTACTATATCCGGAGGGCTGGTGCAACTCCCAGGAAAAGTCGTCCTCACCCGCCGGGATCGCAGGTTTAACAATTGAAGGGGAACAGAGAGGTAGAACAGCGGCAAGAAACTGAGGTAGTCTTCGTGTCGATGAAGCCATAGCCTTCTTGCACCATGGTGGTGCAAACAGAAGCGTTCTTTTACATACTGTAATTTGGCAAGTCGTACGCCAGTTACCCTGGGTGATTCGGGGAGCTCACCCGAGGAGCGAGCTCGTTAGCTGTAAATATTGGACGCACTCGAGTCGCCTTAAAGCTTATCCCAACACGCTCCTGCGAGGGTCGCGAATATTTTCAGCAGTAGCAGCATCTTTTCAGAATATTCTCAGCAGCAGCAGCAGCACATTCTCATTGTATTTTCAGTGATTTTTCAATGATCAAAATCAACACATATTCATTTGCTTTCTACGCTCAGCATTTTGAGTCACAGCAGCATCACATTCGAATTATTTGGGTTCATCTGCCTCGAGCGCCGTCGACTCCGACCACCGTCGATCGTCGCGGTGCAACTTCAAACAAAAAGAAAAAACGCCACTGAATCATCTTGTGCCTCTGCATCCCAGCTTGAACTGCAGCAGCGTGTCCGCGGAGGTCTCGGTGTCGACTCGGGGCTCAACCCTTCGGGGGGGAAACCGTTCACTCACCTGAATCTCATTTCCCAGCAATGGGACCGGACGAAAAACGTGAATGCAATGATGGTTGGGGTGTCGGAAAGAAGACGTGCTTTGGTTCAAGCAAGTAATAGACACGGGAGCACACGGCATCACCATGATATCATCAAGATCCAACAATTCGTCCACATCGCAACCCACAAGACTAACAGCAGCACATTCTTATTCCTTAGAAGCTTGACAGTTTCAGTAACTGCACCATGACCTTCAGCGTCTGCTTTGACATTACTTTCGTTAATAATTCGGCGGGATGGTCCTGGGATTGAATATATGCCACTGCCACAACCTTCGACGAGAGCAGCTCCTTGAAATTATGCATCTTGAGGGATATGTGCTTATTTCGAGCACTCACGTGCGGTGACATGGCTAATGCCATTGCAGCGGTACTGTCCATCGAAATAGTTGTGGGAACAAAACTCGTTGTCTCATCCCAAGGTGTCTGATGATAGACCTCAAAGAACAACTTTCTTATCCAACTTACATCTTTTGCATACGACGAACAAGCAATGTACTCGGACTCAGCCGAAGATAACGCCAACACAGTCTGGCGCTTGCTACGCCAGTAGATAGGCGATCCGTGGATGGCGACAACAAATCCGGTTGTCGAGCGCCTCGTTTCTATATCTCCGCCCCAGTCGGCATCCACGGCAGCGCTTAGTGATGCCGGACCAGGAGCACCAGCGGCGGAAAATTGAAGGCCGTTGCTCGATGTGCCTTTGACATAACTCAAAACAAGCTTCAACAAATTGAATAGCCTTAGCATCGGGGCGTGAAGTTGGCGGGCAAGCACGCTGACGGCGAAAGAGATGTCTGGTCTAGTTCATACTGCCAAGTATAAAACTCCACCCACGGCCGCTCGGTATGTGGAATGATCAGCAGCGTTCAACAGCGTTTCGTGGGGTGACGCAGGCAGGACATCTGCATTAAGTGGAAGAGGGGTCAGGACGGTGTTTGCGTCCGCCAATCCGTACTTCTGAAGCTGTCGGTGGGCGTACTGTTCTTGGTACACCTTAATGCCTGCTGAAGATCGTTCAACCGTCCACTCCGATGAATTTAGTGAGGTTGCCAAACAGCTTCACATCAAACTTTGAACGCAGCTGTGACTTTACATCTTCCAGCATGTGCCGACTGTTGCTGACAAAATCCATATCGTCCACGACGATAGCTATTATGACAAAGTTAAACCCGCAACGAAGAAAATAGATTCGGCAATCGATGTTGGAGACCTTGAAGCCCCAAAAGAGAAGCGTGTCGTGGAATAGATTTGCCCAAATGTTTCCAGCTTGCTTAGTGTCATACATGGATTGGAGGAGTTGACAAGCAAATCCTGGCTTCGGTCGGTCCTGAGAGCTGGTCGGTTGTTCCATAAATATTGGTATGTCCATCTTTCCGTATAGGTAAGCGTTTGAGATATCACCTCCTTCAAGTATGGCGTTGCTGTTTGCAACGAAGGCAAAGATGACGCGAATGCTTTCATGTGCGGCAACGGGTGCGTATAGCGCATCTGGATTGAAATCCAGACCTGCTTCTTGTTGGTCACCGCGGATAACGCATCTGGCCTTGCATAAGAAACGATGGCCAGCTGCATCAATCGGCTTCTTTCTGAACACCCACTTGTGCCTGACAACATTCATGTCCCGCATGCGCGGGACAAGTACCCATGTACGACGGCGGATGAGTGCGTCGTATTCCCTGTCGATGGCCGCAGCCCAGTCGGCATCTTTGCATGCTTCGGCGAAGGAGCGCGGAGTGTCTTCCGGGTCCATAACGGGAAGCGCAAGGCTAGGTTGAGCGGAATGAAATGCCGTCATGCATCGCACGAGATGGGCTTCTGCATTACTGTTTTCGTTTTCAACTTCTTCCTGCACTTGGATGGAATCCTGTAGTGCTAATCCATCGAGGAGAGCTGATACGCTTGGGAGCTTGGTATCCTGTACCGGATGAAAATCCTTGCGCCTGACCACACGTATCTTTTCCAGTTGTGGTACGAAGACGCGGATGAGGCCCTCAGCGCCTTGCACCCCAACGAAGTGGCTATACTCGGCTCTTGGCAGAAACTTCTTCTTGGCTACTGTAAATGGGAGGTAGATAAACGAGAATCCTGGCTGCCCAAACTCCAGGAGTTTCCCAAAGTTGATTCTTGTTGCTGGGTTCCATTCCAGAATCGGCAGCCCTCCCTTAATCCGTGATGATGGTAAGAGGTTGCGAATCCAGTTGGCATGGTATATCGCCCCGCCCCATAGTGAAGGAGGCAGTTGACTGGCAAACATTAGAACGCGTGCTCTGGTCCAGTGCTCTTGAACCAGGCGCTCTGCCATACCATCACTTTGCAGTGCGTAGGCGGGTGACGGCTCAATCTTGAGTCCTTCAGCAGCGCAAAATTCTTGAACGGCATTACTGGGATTTTCGCCGGCGCGGTCGAGTCGGATGTACTTCATGCGGAGGTTAAGTTCTGCAAAGAAATTCTCGGAGGTTACCTTATACTGCTTTAGCAACGCCCCAAGCTCGCTGCGAAGCTTGAGAAGCCTTATATCCGATTTGGCAGTATGGCTATCCATATAATGCGCTGCATACTTCTCACCATTGATGGTCGGAAGAAATGGCCCCGAAACATCGAAGTGAATTCCCTCAAGAGGGTGAGTCGTTGTCTTCGGGACCACCCGAACAGGAGCACGGTGCATATTACCTGTTAGACAGGGTATGCAAGCAAAATCCTTTAAAATATCCGGGTGAAACACCGGCACCGTGTTGTCTATCTTCGCGAGTTGCATCTTTCGTTCGATGCTTGGATGTACGAGCTTTTTATGCCACTTCTGGGCTTCTGAATAAGCACTCATTCTTGGAACACGGGTACCGGCAGCAGCCACCTTCGGGTTCTGGAGATTCATAACATACAATCCATTCTGACATGTTGTTTGGTACACGAAGTGCTTCGAAACGGGATCCAAGATGAAGCATCGGTTTCCTTGGTAGCCATGGAAGGCGCTAGAAAACAGGACCTCGAAATGTTCGGCAAGCTTTGAAACGGCGATAATATTCTGCGAAAACCTTGGGGCATGATATGCCTCGACTTCGATATGACCTCGAAGTGGAAGCCGAACTAGTCCCTTTCCGAGCAGCCCAGTTGATCCAGAAGCGGCGCGGACAGTTTCGGGTGCGATAGTTTCGTAAGTAATGAACGAACTTTTGGAATGGAAGAACATGTGAGCTGCGCCTGAGTCGATAAGACCGTTACCATTTTTCTCCTGGTCAGTAGAGGCAAGGCTTGAACGGAACGTGCTGGCTGTATTCGCGTGGTACTGGTTTCCTTGATTGTCAAACTGCGGAGGTGGCGGATAATCTGGAGCGGGATAAGAGCCCTGCGAGGGTCCACGAACGTAATTGCCTTGACGAGGATACTGAGGAGGCCCCTGTTCTGGGTGTTCATTTCTCCATTCCTGTTAAGGCTCATAGTAGTCGTTCCGAAAGTTATCATTTCGGAAGCGACCCCTGCCACCATGTTGTGCCCCATATCCTCGACCGTTACCTCGATTTCCACCGCGTGGCGGTCCAAAACCTCCTCGCAGGGGTCTGTTGTAACGACCGTTGCTTTCATTTTCTTGTTTGGTGCGACAAACCGCAATGAAGTGACCCCGCTTTCCACAGTAGTGAAAGGTACGGTTATCTTGGTTATAATCGCCACGTCCACTGGTATGTCCACCACGGGAGCCCCCGGCCCTTCTGTAGCTTCCCCAGCCATAGTTGGCAATAGCCTGCGTTTCATGCTTCTCCGGCGGCATTTCTTTCTCCTTATCATGAAGGTTGTGTGGGTTGGCTCTCCATTCCAGTTCTGCAGCTACAGCAACCTTCACGCGGTCAAAGTTGTAGTCCGTGAAATACGATGCCATGGCCAGAGCGGAAAATGAAGGCGGAAGAGAACGGGTCAGCATAGAGACTTTGTCTGATTCAGAAAGCTCAGCATCATATGTAGCAAGCTCCCCAAAAATGGTTAGGAACTTGGAGACATGTTCATTCCAGCTTTTCTTCTCGTCAAACATGAGGGCATCCAGACGCTGATGAAGGTTCTGAATGGCTTGTGCCGAAGTCGTGGTGTATATCTAGGACAATTCTTCCCAGACATCTTTCGCAGTCTTTTCGTCGTAATCGATTGTCATTCTTGTTTGCGAGAGAGCTTCTGGGCCAAGGCAAAGCAAAATATTGCTCTTACCTTTCTTCGATCGTTTGAACCAGGTGTTTAAGACTTGTTGCGTAGCATTTTCGGGCTTTTCGGAGAGCCCAATGAGCTGTGAGTCATCCCGCCCAATGTAGGCATAGAAGCCTGCGTTTCCAGTGTATGTAATCCGCGGCCTTGTTCAGAACAGAGATTTTGGGCAGAGCGGAAGATTGTTCCATCTCAGCGATGCTACCATGTAACAATTGAAGGGGAACAGCGAGGTAAAACAGCGGTCAGTAACTGAGGTAGTCTTCGTGTCGATGAAGCGATAGCCTTCTTGCACCATGGTGGTGCAAGCAGCAGCGTCCTTTTACATACTGTACTTTGGCAAGACGTACGCCAGTTACCCTGGGTGACTCGGGGAGTTCACCCGAGGAGCGAGCTCGTTAGCTGTAAATATTGGACGCACTCGCGTCGCCTTACAGCTTATCTCAACATACTACAGTGCCGCATGTACGTTACCAAAGGAACGCTTGGGAAGGGAACCCGTTGGGTAACATACGCGTCCCGTCGGGTAGCGATCTGGTAAAGGCCCATTATTCCCTTCGACGTCGCGCCGTCGATCTACCAACACATTCTGACAACACACGCCGGTTACTGTAAAATACCCGCAAACAACGAGTCGCCCGCCGGCAACTAGGATCCTGTTTCAGCATGTCATCAGCATGTCATCAGCATACCTCCTTTCCAGCCTGAGAGGCGCCCCTCGTTCTCCATCTGGTTCCTCGCAGCTCGCCGCCAGGGGGGGTGAAGAAAGGCACGTACTGTTATGACATGACTTTGTCATTTCTCCATCAGCTTTCAGAGATGGACCAGTTATTATTGCTGTTAAATCTCGGTAACCTACGTGTACCATCGGGAAGGGTCCGTGTTTTGGAAGTGTTTCATTTCACCATCGTAAAAAATGCATTCATTTAATGAATGATTTAATGAATAATTGATTTAAATTTCGGTCTTTTGAACTGAGAAGCAAGCATGCCTCACTTTCGTCGTCACACAAGAAGGGATGCCTGTGCTATTATTGGCCGCTTTAACGTCTTCACGCCCTCTTCCACTGTACCACTGCCCCTTCCGGTTGCCCTTACGTGTTGGACTTGGACGACCTCATACGCTTCCTGTGAAGAACCAGTTCTCAGAACCGGTCCTTCCTTCAAGAATCTGCCGTCCCCATGAATAAGGGCCGGCTTCTTGGTTCAAATGAAAAAGGAACCAATTTAGATGGGCGGTGGGAAGACCTTTGACATGTGGCGCCATACTCTTGCAACATGTCGTCAGGTATCACTTGCACAAGGCCACCCAATCGACTACCAGTTCTTCAAATGCATTGCCTGGAGCCGTCGACTGCCTGTTGCAGTGAAAGCACAATAAATAAATAAAGCCTTGCGTACTGTATGACACTACTTTTCCGTTGCTACGTAAAATTGTATTAAAAATAGGTGCATCTCTCTTTTCTCGCCCATGGGGTAGCCCATGCGGTACAACCCAACGTGTCAATTGTCTGAGCGACACAATACATTAACGTGGATACGTTTTACGCTCCCCCATAGCCATTGCCGTTATCCGAGTGTGTCGTGTGGGTGGACCCAGGCATATCCAATGGATACTGTACCTGTACTGTATGCCACTGTATATAATATGTAATTTAACCATTCCACCCAGCATTCCATCTCACCTAGCTGTTATTTATATATGGGGACATGAATCAAAACCGTTGCTTTTGAGACCAAATATAACTGTACAGCAGAATTACAGCATTAAACAAAATAATCCTCTATTTTCATTTTCCCACTGCTGTCAGCTATAACTAAAGCAGCAGTTATGCACTTTGCTCTACATAACTACTGGGTGGTACTGAACTGACGCTAGAGAGGCACATACTGATATAAATAGAGAGAAACACTGAGATCTGAACGGCAGATGACCCATCCTGTCAGTTTTTGTACTTTTGGAGCGAGCACTACAAGCATGTCTATCATTCTCGTCTCGCTTGGATGCCCCTTATTATTAGAGACAACCCAGGGGTACCAAGGGTGCCAAGGGTGCCAAGGGTGCCAAGGGAGCACCTGCACCTCCCTGTGCATCGCCTTAAAGCGAACAGCATGTGCCATATATCTTCCCTTTCTATTTGCAGACTTCCGAAACCATACCAACGGCATTGCACTTTTACGAACGCTGCACCAATCATTCTTTCAATTCACAATGGCCCTACCCACCGTCATAGTGGCTAGCGCCATTGTGCCCATTATGGTAAACTACCAGTACTTTTATAGATTGGTCGCAGTCGATCGCTGCTCTAGAATCTACAGCGCGATGTAGTGTAGATACGCTCGACAGCCTTTCGATGCACCTCAACACTTCTCTCGACTTCACACCTTTTGCTACAAAGAGCAGAGATGCTCAATGATCAATCACATCATGCTTCCCACTTTGCAAAGCTGATACTGCCCTGTAATTCAAAACATCTTGGTATGACATGATACTACCTGTGTCATACAAAAAATACTGCCATTCTTCCTTTTTCAAATCTTCAAAAATCGTGAATCGCAAAAATGTAGCACATATACTGTATATATATATGGTATCTATATTCATATATACTGCATTTTGCTATTCGAAGTTGCAAGAGAATAGTAACACCTATCATCTCTGCTGGACTGCTGTTTTCTCAAATATCACTACTACAATAAGATGTTATTTCTATAGAGAGATGTTAGGCATGGTACTTCCAAGAGGACATGTTACAGCCCACCATTGCTTGCTGGCATGCCTTACGAAAAAATGCCGAACTAGTCCATTCCATATAGCGTCAACATTGAAGAGCTGCCAAATGCTGCCAGAATACAGCCGGTCTCTCTCACAACCCTCAAGTCGACATTTCTTTATTAGAGTACCCCAGTATTAGACGAAAGGAATGTGAAAGGAGTTCTGCTCAGTCTGATGCATCCATCGTAAAATTATCTACCCCCGATACCTACAGCGAGTCAGACTGACTCCAGCAGCGCAAGTCGAAGAGAAACGCGGACATTAAAATCTGAGACTGGTGAGTCTGTTCCTGTGATGATGACTGAATCAGTGCCTGTGCAGATAACTGGGTCTACATGCGCAGCTCTTTTGACAGTCGACCTGAGCTGGCCTCACACTCAGGGCAGTCCGTGACCGACCTCCCAATTTAAGGGCACGACTGAGCAAAACGCCATTCCTCTACGGTAGTCAAATTGTAATGTATGAAAATTTATGATATTCAAACGTAATAAAGAGGTGAATGTTATGATATGGAGATGAGGGTTATGATGAAGAACTTTTTCGAAGAACTTTTTCAGAGAACTTTTTCGTGAAGAAACGTGCCTACAGAATATTGCCGTCCGTGAAGTATAGAATGCAGAGAAGCTGGAAACTCTCTGAATATGATTCTTTGCAGGAATATAGTGCACGATGGCAGCTAATGAAAGAACTATAAATCGTAGCGAGCGAAACTGTACCTTTGGTAACAGCTGAGAAAAAACTGTCTAAAAGAACGGCATGTTTTTTTACTTATGGAAGGGTGTACTGTACATTTGTTGAATCCGCCAGCCAACAGTATGGGGGACGGGGTGCAGGAGCAAGTGTTGAATACAACCCAGTAGGGGCTTCCCTCTTTACAAACTTGGGTTTTCTGGTTGTGGGTTGCTTATCTCTGTTCCCTCCTTTCAGTTTTTAGCTTCGAGTACTACCTTTTATAGAGACAGACTGAAAACTGCGGTAATCCCCTACACTATCCTTAACTGGCATTTTCCCTTTTCCTGCCCTGTAGATACAGCGTCTTCTACAGTGACGATTTTCAATTTACGCCGTCTCTCGGATCTCCTTTACTGTCTCTACAGAGTCTACCGTGAGATCCTAGAGAATGAGATCTTCAACGACTTACATGAGAATCATAACATTTATTAGTGTACACTTAAAGACTCGTATCCTATCCGGGCATGTATACCACTCTGATACATCCTAATTCCATATCGCAGAATTCAAACACCGTGTGCTGCGGTGTGTAGCGCCGCATGCGACGCAGCGTTTTTGTTATCGGTCGTGCGGCCTCTGGGGCAGTGTGTGATGACGGGGGCGCGGAGCGTGATGTGAAATAAGCGATGTAGCGGGGAGAGGGTAGGGATGAGGGCAACACGCACATGCAGCTGCTGTGCAACTTCGTCGAGCAACTGTCAGCCAAGAACTTTCTGCTGATATTCGACAGCGTCTGGGATGCCACCGACAGCGTATAAAAAATGGCGAGCACCATATACACACAGATCGGAATGCTGTCCGGCCTTAGTCTTAAGATCTTGACAACTACAAGGGAACAGAAATTTTGCGCGCATGCCTGCGCAAGTCGCAAGGAGGCATGGGACAGCGAGACAGCGAAACGCATCTTCTGTGCCTATGCTGAGATAGAGTATATGTAGTAGCATGGAATCATTGAAAGAGAGACGTGAAGATCTGAATGGAATTTTGAAGACGTGCGGTGGACTAGAACTGGCTCTGAGTACAGCAGGGGCAGGTGTACGTGGGCTGATAAGAATTCAAGGTGTCTAACGCGAGGAGTTGGCTTTAATGGAATTAAGGAAGAGTGTGGTGGAGAATACATGTGAATTAAAGAGCGGGCTTGTGGAGCGAGGCAGGGGACTTCTTACTTCGCCACTGTCCGGTCTAGATATCATGGAGCACAGATGGGACGTGCAGGGTATTAGCGCGAAAGATGCCTTTCGGTCGCTGTGTGTATTGCAAAAGCAGGAGAAGATTCCCGTGAAAATACTTGGGGGATGCGGGGATTAGAGGAGGAGGATGCGAAGCAGGTTGCGAGACGTCTTGCAGAGAGCAATTTAGTCTGGTTGGTTCGGGATGAGGGAGAGGTGTAGTTTTTGAAGATACATGACCTAGTGAACGATCTGAGTCGGATCCAAGCGAGAGAAAAGGAGGAGGTACGGGGGCACTGGCATAGCAAGCTGATGGATGGGCAATGAAAGACAGGTGAAAGCGAGGATGTGAGGGGAGAAATGGCAGTGGGGGACGGTTGAAGTTGGTACAGACGTGTGATTCGTACGTGAAAGACAACGCTGTTCGTCACCTTCTGGAGAGCGGGAGGGTGGAAGAAGCTTTAAAGCTGGTACTTGATTATCGGTGGATGAAGGTGATGAAACTTGACGAACGACGGGTTCCGCTCCAGAAGTGCATGAGTGATGTACTGCTTGTGAAAGCGCATTTGGAGAACATGGATATGGAAGGGAACGCAGTCCTGTGTAGGGACATTGGAGCATTGGCGGGAACGATGGAGCTATGCATTCCGTCCTGTACAGGGAACAGGAGGGAGAGCGAGTACGCGTTCCAGCGGCACGGGCAGCTGGTATCAATGGAGAGGGAAAGTGATGTTGTCAATCGTGAGATGTGGAGTGTGGAGGAGAATGCAGAGCGACCGTGGGTGCGTGCTCGGGCCGGTGTTCTTCAGAGTGCAACGGGTAACTTTCTGCTCTTGAGGGTATAAATGTAGAGATCTGTGCGGACTGGCAGTCGGAAGAAACGAATTCGTGCAGTTGTGATGGGACTGTAATCGTATGGGAGAGCAACGCGAGACTGCGGCAATTTGATGTGGGAGCATTTTGCCAGTGTGTGAAATTCGCGGGGCCACTTGAATTGCTCGCTAAGGGGTGCACCAATGGGGAGTTGCGTGCGTTAGACGCAAAGGCCGCGAGAGCTGTACGCACTCTCGTGGGCCATAGTGGCTGCGTCATTGGCGGTGGGGAGCAGTGGAAAGCTGCTGGTGTCTGCTTCGGAAGATAAAAGGGTTCGGGCGTGGAACTTGGAAACGATGCAGAAGATGGGAGGGCCGCTGGTGGGCCACTCAGAGTTGCTCAGATGGGTAGCTCTGAACTACACGGAGAGCGTCATCGCGTCCGGATCGATTGACGGACGTGTGCGTCTTTGGGACGTGGAGCGGCACGAAGAGAGGTGTTTGCCGCAGACCAGACACCGTGATGAGGTTTATTGTTGCATTCAGCGCCGATGGTGGGACACTGTACTCTGGCGGTGATTCGGAGATTGTTCTATGGGGCGATCGGCGCCCAAAAAGGTGTGAAAGATGCGCAAGCTGACGGATGACCGGATCGGCCTCGTCAGGTCGCTTTGTATGAGTCGCGACGGTTCAGAGCTCTTTGCGTTTGGAGAGGATCATGACAGCGTGTCTGCATGGAGAGCAGATGCGCGTGAAGAGGAAAAAAGGGCTGAGAACGAGTGCAGGCCGGACAGATCTTTGCTATGCGACGTGGATGTGTTTGCGGTGTCTGAAGATGGAGAGACCAACGCAAGGCACTGTAGTACCATGATTTGGTGTACATCGTGTCCAGACCTTATTGGCCGGCGCTCTCGAATTGAGCGCCAAGAAATTCGAAATTCGAAATTCCAAAAATTCATTCCCCTCACCGTAGAGGAGCCACGAAGGGTTGCCAAAACAACGTATGTTTACCGCACCACACTATCAGTGGCGCGCTCGTTGACACTGTACACCCCCTCGACCTATACACTACCCTCAAGTGTACATCCTTTCGAGTGTCACCCTCCGTGACACTGACACTGCCAAAAGAGGAGTTTCAAGATATTTGTCCTAAGCATTACAGTCGATATGCACCTCGCCATTAGAGGAGCAAAAGGACCTTTACTGGGAATCCTATTTTAGCATTATAATTACGAAGCAGCGACGAGCTACGATTCTACTATATGGGCACCCCGACTGGCGGAGTGGACCCGAAGTAAAAAGAGGGACCCGCGAGTACCCTCAGCCTTCTCGTCTTTGAGATTTTCTCCTACCATCGGGGGCTGCGGCAGCTAGCGGCGCGCGACTTTGCGTTCCCCCGACATAGAGGCGAAACATTGCGCGTTAGCCGTAAGGCCCTATTTTACTCGCGCGGTACTGTCTCCGCAACGGGGCGTCTTCGTTTATAAATACTCGCCTTCTCATTGGCGAGTCATTCCCCGTTGCGGTCCCGGTCACCGACTCTCCTCTATTCTGAGGAGAGAAGTCAGAGCGCCTGTCTTTTGCGCTCCGCCGAAGTCAGGGCGGAAACGAGGCCGGTTAGCCCGAAGCTAGGCTCGCCTGACCCCCCTTTGCCCATATCTCCCCTTGAAGCCATGACTAGGTACTGCCTCTGCGTGGGAGTGCTATCATCTTGTTGGTTGACCTCTTCCTATCGAAGGAAGGTAGTGGACGCACGTCATTTTGGTTTAGCCGGCCTGATTCACCAGGCAGACCCACGGCCCTGCTGGAGCTCAGGAGCTACGACGGCCCCGAGGACTCCCCGAACGCAGGGAGAGAGGTTTCTGGTCTCCCACTCATCGGAGTGTTCATCACGACGTGAATCCACGTGGACGAGTCGCTCTACCACACCGACTGCCTTCCGGAGAGGCTGGGGCACTGTAGACCCTCCTGTCCTCCAGGGGAGGGTAGTACTACACATCCTTCAGGAGGGTAATGTTCTTGTCCGTTACGGATCTAACCATCTAAGGACCCTCTGCGTTGGGCAAGAGTTTCTTCGTGACCTCGTCGAAAGCCGCGGTGCCGCCGGCCTGGTTGGCACCGGTGCCGTGAAGGGGTGGTCGGTCGACGAAAACTAGGTCACTGGGAAGGAATGACGGTTGGAAGCGAACCTTTCTTTCGAAGTTCTCCTTATACCGTAGCTGGGCTCGTATCATCCGAGGGCGGGCATGCTGCAAAACGTCGGCGTGGGGGCATAGCGTCAGCTGCTTTAGCCGTACCGGGGATAGCTGGATCCAGATCTTGGGGCACTCGTTGTGGGCTGTCCGAAACGGTGATCGGTCTACGGTGTCGGGTGACGACGAGGTCGAAGGAGGTGGTTCTGGTCGTACGGTGGACCTGCATATTGCATGCGTAGGTCAGTGGTTGAATGTAGACGTCCCAGTCGGTCTGGTGGTCATCGATATAGTGACCCACTATTGCGACAATTGTCCTATTATACCGTTCGGTTTGTCCATTCGTCTGCGGGTGGTACGCGGTCTTGTAGTATTGTTTTACTCCCAGCATTCCCAAACGGATTCGAAGACCTTGGCCGTGAACTGGGGTCCATTGTCGGTGAGGACCATTGCTGGGGCGCTGTATGCGTACACCCAGTTGTCCAAGAAGGCGGTGGGCACTACCACCGCTGTCATGGTCCGTATGGGAAGTGCGCGGCAGAATTTCGTAAACCGATCGGTGATGACCAGCACGAAGCGATTTCCACTGACCGTTTTCGGGAGAGGTCGTAGGATATCCATGGCGACATATTCCAGCGGGCGGGTCTCAGGGAATAGCTTCAATTCCCACTGGGTCCGGTATGGAGTTCCTCGGTTCTTGGCGCAAGAGGCGCAATCTCGTGCTACGGATTGGGCATCGCTAGCCATCTGCGGCCAATAATAATCCCTTCGGAGGATATAGTACATCCGAGTGCCTCCGGAGTGTCCTGCAGGGCGAGGGTAGTGGGTGAGGTACATGAGTATGGCCGGAAGGGATCGAGGTACTATCCGCTGGAGGGAGCCGTCTAACTTGGACTTGTGGACCAGGAATCCGTATCGGTCGAGGTCGAACTGTGAGTTCCCGTCTCCTACCGTATCGGCCTTCATCTTACAAAACTCCTTGGTAGAAATTCCTCCGGGGTTATGGGCATAATCGCGGGTTCTTCCTGTATGGACAGGATGTACGAGATCGGTTCCGTGTCGGCAATACGGTGAAGCAGGGAATTTCGTCGTCTAGCGGCCGAGTGTCTAGGCCGTTGATGGGCAGCCCTGACAGGGAACCCGCTTGAAGGTGAGTGACTCCCGGACGGTACTCCAAGGAGTAATCGAATTCCGCTAAACGGAGGCGCCACCTTGCCAGTCGGCCTTGGGCGTCCGACAGGTTCAGTACCCATTTGAGTGCGTTATGGTCCGTACGGAGGGTGAATTTGTCTCCGTATAGGTACTGCCGTAGCGTGAGGATGCCCCAGACGATGGCTAGGCATTCCTTTTCGGTCTTGCTGTGGTCTCGCTCCGCTTAGGCTAAGGAACGGCTCCAGAATCCTACTGGGAGAATCGTACCGTCCGGTTGGAGTTGCAACAGGGCGCACCCCACTCGGTAATCGCAGGAGTCCGTATCCTGGGTGTGTGGTTGTTTGTGACGGGGTAAGGCCATTATCGGCGGGTGAATCAGGCGTCCTTTTAGGGTC
>JAUBNZ010000461.1:0-17139 GCA_032355485.1 Bonnemaisonia californica
AAAGAGGAATGAATGTAAAAAGGAAGTGTAACCTATGTGCTCGGTCAATCTGTTACCTATGTGCCAGTTCATACCATGTCTGACCAGTCAATGCGTCCCTCAAGCTCACCAGCTTTATTGACTCTAGTTTCCATCAGCCAACCTTTCGCTTCGGTGTCTTTATCTAAGTCATGGCTCAGATGATCCGCATCCACCAGCATTCCAGCTTCAGACACATCACGATTAAACACCGTAGAAATAGATGCCACAGCCTCCTTATCGATCACCTGCACACGTCCTTCGCTGGCAGGATGCTCCCCAATTACCTCTATTTGATACCAGCCGTCTTCAGTTGGCTTCCCTATACGATTATAAATTTTCATCTTCTTTGTAATTGATTGTTCAGTGTATTGAGTTAAAGTTTAGTTCCTGACAGCACCCATCCACTTCTCAGGACAAAGCGAGATTGGATGCGTAGACAGAGAGTCAACAGCTCCGTGCCACCTGTCTTGTAAGCCAGCCGCCATGCGGTTGGCTCTTTTGTTTAAAGTGTTTAGATTTTTCATTTCTCTTTAGTGAAACCTGTTAGTAGCCAGCTACGGCTTTCCTTGTCCTTTACCACTACAGCTACAAGTCCTTCGTGCCTGATCTCACGCTTCTCTTGTGCCTTATCAGATTGACTAATCGTTCCGACACTCAGCACATCGGCTAGTTTGCGCACATCCTTATCTCCGTGCTTACCCAAGATATGGCTCAGTCCTTTACCTCCTTTGAAATCCTGACGCTTATTGCCAGGAGTTCCCCAAGGTAGGTCGATTCTGCCTAGCTCTTCTCTATGAGCAGCTCCATGCACACTCTTCTTGTTCTTCAGTGCATACGCTATAGAGTTCTCTAAACGCTCCTTATTCTCATCCGCAGTAAGAGCTTTACCTGTGAGACGTTTGCCAAATTGGTCTCTCGATTTATCCTTCGACTTGTTTTCTCTACTAGAGCCTTTCTGAGATCGATGTTGATTCCCTCTAAATGGATGCCCTGGTCTATCACCGTTCTTGATCGCGTCACCTTCTTCAGAAGCTAGCCCATTCACATAAGCATTCATCATGATGAGATCCAGAGCACTCTCAGCAGAGGTTGACGACATACTAGGAAGGTCATCACTAAGTTGCTTTAACTGCTCATTCATGCTCTCCAGATTTTCACTTTCAAGAGCTGTTAGAATCGCATCCACCACAGGCTTTGCATCACGCTTGCGAGCCGTTAGCATCAACTCCGCAGCATCAACGTGACGAAGCTTTTCAAACTCCGAACCAACCAATCGATTCAGAATTCTATTAGCTTCCTTAGAGTTTTCTATTGTCTGCCGCTCATATTCCGCTTGAGTCAACTCCGTCACTTCATAACCAGTGCGTTCACTCACAACATCGGCAGCCACACGGTAGCCAGCTGTAGAAAGCGTAGAAATATCTGTCACCACTGCCTGTGTGTTTGTCTCTTCATGCGCTGCTATCTCGAAATAAGCATAATGCTTTTGACCAGGGAACTCGCTATCCAGAATAGCACCGTCCACACCTTCTCGGAGAAACTCAGAAATCTCCTCAGCTTCAGCTGAAGCAATTTGACCAAAACTATCTGCATGAGCATTCCCAGCTAAAGTTCCGCTACCGCTCTCCGCTAGCATCGTCAGCTTGCCACCAGTGCCTCTAAGAATCACTAGCTCATCCTGATATTTGATGTGCTCTAAGAATGGATTCACACCACGAGCTCCATTATCAACCGTCTTAACATCAGAGCCACCAGGAAGAACGCCACGTGCATCACTAGCAATACGCTCAGCGATCTCTTGATACTCATCCTCTTCACCTTTCGGCACTTCTGGAGGCGCAATGATAAACACAGCAGGAATACCATACGTTTCTATAAATCCATCCCAATCCTTCTGAGACATCGACTTTCTGATAAATGCAATCAAAGCCACACGATTGATAGGTCTAGAACATTCTCTAACTATCCACGTTCTATCATCCACAGAATCGCCCTTGTTAGATCCAAAGCTAGCCTTGGCATTATATTGCCATTCACCATTCAGACCATGCCGCACCCAATACCACTGCTCCACTGGATCTAACTCGATACTGCCATCCTTATGATTCAGAATCTCCACATGGGAGTAACCACGAAAACTAGCCAAGCACAAATGCTCGATCACCGCTTTGAGGTTCTTCACTCCACGATAGGCTTCCTTCAGAGTCTCAGCTTGCTTCTCTGCTAGCTTCAGCTCTGCACCTTTCAGACCTTCAGGAATCTTCACATCCCAGCCCATTTCCTGCACTGCCGATGTGCGTCTCTCGATGAGCGCACCCAGAGTAGCATCCTGCATTTCCATGTAGCGATACAACCACTGCACAGAACCATACGCACCACGCTCACCTTCCTCCAGCTCACTCACAGCCCGAGTGATCGTCAAACCACGAAGCGGGTTATAAGAATCCCTCCAAAGGTTCGCTCTCATCACATGCGCCTTGAGTGAAACTTTATGAATCCCACGATTTAAAATCCCTAACATTCCTTTCATGAAACACCTCCTAAATCTACATTATTACCAGCATTGCCCACTGCGGACGAGCGATAGCGTGTGCAAGCCCTGTTATCCACCTTGCAAATACCTTGCAAAATTGAGACAGCAAAAATCACAACAACTGAACCGCAGAACACAGACAAAGCCCAAAAACGGCAAATATGAGCCTTTCTTAAAACTGGTAACTGGCAACTGTTAACTGGCAAATCCATTAAAACACCCTCCTATTCCTACGAGATGCTCTAGCACCTCCATGACGAGTTCCACGAGACGCAGCTTTCGGCATCATCAACGCTACATTTTTACCACCAGCTTCCACAGCCAATGCCACCGCCCAGAATCTATCAGCGTGACCATTCTTTCCACGGTCTGCTGTAAATCGAATATTTCCACTAGCAGTCGTTTCCTTCTTAATCGATCTCAAGTCAGCTCTGATATTTTTATCCTCTGGAATACGGATGTTCTTATCCTCAAACGCAGCCCTCAACGGATACGCCATTTCTTCTTTGGATGATCCAGTGAAGGTGACAGCTTCCACTTTGTATTTTCCGAACCTCTCCTGCGCACGTTCTGCAAATTGCTTGCCTAGACCAGTGTTATCGATACAGCACCGCTTCACATTACCCAGCTCTAGTAGGCTATAGAGTTCCACCTCCTGCGCACTGAATGCCATGTTCTGAAGCTCGATGATCTTTCTCGTGAAGTAGACCCCACCTTTTTTCTCCATGACCCACATCACAGTAAGGTCATGGTCACGTCCCACATCCACACCGACATAAAGATCACCGCACATCTCCAGCGGTAGCTCCCAAACCTCAAGCGGATGATACTCACAGCTAGCGATCAGATCGTATTCTAAGAACGCTCCAGCGTCATCAGCGGGAACACACATATACTCCTGAAGAAAGCTCTCCTCATCCGCACAGCCAGACTTAGTGAAGTCGAAGTAATCAGCCTCATCCATCTCCTGACGCTCATCATCTTGTGGAAGCTTACTTTGTAGCTTGTAGAGCAAACCTTCATTCAGAGCATCCTCTAACGTCACAGTGTGTAGAGAGAAACCTTTAGGATTTCCTTTGTGCTTAATCTCCTGAATCAACTGGTTAAAGAAATTATGGCTACCACGATGCGTAGAAAAGATACTCATTGAACCACCCCACGTGATACCAGGATAAGCAATGCTATAAAGTTTACGAGGATCTGGATGCAATGCGAATTCATCCAATGTCCGTCCACCACGCTTACCAGCCTGAGCATCTGGGTTAGAACTCATCGAGTGCCCTCTAAGGTTGTTGGCAAACTTCAAGACATAGGCAGAGTGACCAGTTGTATCAATAACCTGTTCACCTAAATCCTCTGCACCTGCTTGCAGTAGCTTCGCAAAACCTTTGCAATCTTCTAAAAACAATCTCGCCTGAATATCATCA
The DNA here is from genome assembly GCA_032355485.1 of Bonnemaisonia californica. Classification (NCBI taxonomy): domain Eukaryota; phylum Rhodophyta; class Florideophyceae; order Bonnemaisoniales; family Bonnemaisoniaceae; genus Bonnemaisonia; species Bonnemaisonia californica. Next base: position 3,982 of record JAUBNZ010000461.1, read on the forward strand.
CGAGAACTAATCCAGTGATCAAGCTTCGCCGATCTCTTAGATTTTTCCCTAACAATCCGATAACCCTCTGACCAAGTCCAGCCAATCTGGCGACTCTTCTCAGCTATCTTCAACCGTGATCCATCCTTGACCCACTTTGCCTGATAAGGAAGTAGCAATGTTTCTCGCTCTGGTATGCTCTTAGCTCTACCCATTAAAGTAATCCCGCAGCCTCCTCGATTTTTCTGATTGTTTCTTCTGTCACTCCGCCACCCTTGGCAGCGGTAGCTACGTTTTCCAAGATCGCCTTCGCTTCCGCAGCCTTCTCTTCCAGAAGCTTCACACGTCGTTCTTCCAGCTCCAGCTTTCGGTTCTCCTTGTTGATCTTCAGCAGTGCGACAAAGCCTTTGATGTCTCCATCCGCTACAGTCTCTGAGGTGAAAACCATTTGCCCGATCCTCTCCAGCTCTGCCAAGCTCGCATCTGGATTCTGTTCTAGCAGTTGTAGCTTTGCTTGTTCCGCTCTTGCCTTCGCAGACTCCATGCGCTTGCGCTGCTTCAACCAGCCATAGAAATCCGAAAGCGTAGAAACAGACGCCGTAAGCCCAAACTGCAAAGGCAGCTCTACCTGTATCTCTCGATAAAGCTTCTTGTCCTCTGGCTCTTCTGGATAACGCCATGACCACAGCACATCCAGATCCTCCGCTGAAAGATTCTTCAGCTTTGCATCGCCACGTATTTCTTTGTCTTCGCTCATTCACTTTATCCTTTTTCCTGTAAATTTTTGTTTTACTTCAGAGCCTGCTTTGCCACACCTTCCTTCGTAATGAAGTGTAAATCCTCATCCAGATCCTCACTGAACTCTGTGCGTAGATAATCATTCTGGTGATTCCACTCCACCCACTCACGAACCTCACTCCATTTAGCCTCAGCTGGTGAAGCCAGACCGTTGATTCCATCCAGTAGAGCATCCTCCGTATAGCCATAGCCTTGCCCCATGTTCAGCACTTCACGCACGAGGACTCGTCCTCTAGCGGCTGTTATTCTTGGTCTCCCTGATTTAGATTTTGCCATCTTACTGTTTCTCTATGAATTTAGTTTGCACAGCCTCTAGGGCTGCTTGCTTCTTATCGATCTCATTGACCTGCTTATGAATCGCCTTCCGAGCTTGATAAGACTTCTCAGCAAAGTTCTCTACCTTATCCACAGCATTAGTGATCATCGCCTTGATCTCTTTCATATCGCCACGCACTTCAGCCTTAAATTCTGCAAACTCACCACGGCGCACATAACTCTCAAGCTCACGCTTAGTCGCTAGCTCAGCATGAGTAGGCTTCTTTGCTGTGAGATTCTTAATCCCCAATGCGATGAACATCAGAAAGCCCAGCACAACTAACCAGCTCAGTAGAGCATCTCCTGTAGGTGTTGCCGCCCCTAATGTAATTAAATTCATATCCATAAAATTAAAGGTTGTTACCTCCCATAGCAGCATCCATTCCCTCGGCAGCAGTTGCTCCAGCGGGGTAGTCTTCAGCAGTCAATTTTTGATCAGTGAGATCCGCATCATACTTCTCGTAATGCTCAAGCCAGCGTCTTTTAATCTCAGCATCAGAGAGCAGCTTGAACATTCCTGGCACTCCAGCACCATCTTGAGCATCTAGAGCCTTTAGATAATTCACTAGTCGATACAGATCTTGATTCACCAACTTCTCAATCGCTGGCTTAATAGAAGCCTCACGAGTAAGACGATCAAAAATTCTACCTGTCATGTCCGCTGAGTTCGACATTATCTATTTGCTACCTTTCTAATATCAGCTAGTTGTGCAGCCATTTTAGATCCTTGTTTTCTTAGCTTCTCATTCTCAGTAGTAAGAGAGTTATTAACCTTGCGCAGATGATCCAACTTCAGCTCCAGCGACTCCGTTTGAGGATCAGTCTTCACTGACTCAGACTTCGCCACCATCTTTGCAGGCTTCACCGTATCATTGATAGCGATGCCTAGATTCTTAAGAATCGCATGAGCTAGAGCATAAGCGCACATATCCAAGTTAGCCTCATCTCTGAAGTGAGCTTCACCTTCAGGCGTATGCATGAACTCTAGCTCAGCAAGAGCAGCTGGCATACGAGTCTTGCGCAGCACACTGAAGTTTCTGAACTTAACCCCACGGTCTATAGACTCGGGGAAAGCATCTAGAAGCTCATCTTGGATACCAGAAGCCAGCACATTACCATTGTCGCTGCCTATCATAGCAAATGTCTCGATACCACTTGCTGGATCTTCAGCACTATTCATGTGGACAGAAACAAAGATCTTAGCACCTGCTTTATTAGCAGCGTGTGATCGCTCTGTAAGGCTCAGAAAGACATCCGACTCACGACTCATTACTACAGTCACTCCGTAGAGCAGTAGAATAGCCCGTGTCTTGAGCGACACAGTAAGCACTGTATCAGACTCCTTCAGCCCATTCGGAGCTACTGCACCACTATCATAGCCACCATGACCAGGATCTAAAAATACTATATCTTCAAGCTTACTCATAAATAAATCAGTTTAAAATCTGCGTAAATCAGCGGTTAAAAAATGGGCGGTCTGCAATAGGTTCGATTAACTCATTAACTATCTCGCGCCCTTGAAAAAAATTACTTCCCAGAGCGGACATCAATCACCACTTCACCGTTGATCCCCTTATCACTAATGTCCACGACCCCGTGGTCAGTGAGTAGCTTAGCTCCAGCATTAACTGAAAACCCACCTATCACCTCCACATCTTCCGCATCCACTACTACCACATCATCGATAGTTCTATCCTTAGCTTGATAAGGCAGGGTGTTAATTCGGTAAGCCGTGCCACCCATTCCTCCACACGAGGTCAGCAACACCACTGACCCCATGCAGAGACCCAGACCACATACCATGAGTAAATTTGCTCCCTTAGAAATAGTTGAACTCTCAAAAGGAGAAATCTTACCATGCGTAACAAAACGGATAATCGTATTGATCGCTGCGAAAATAGATCCAGAAGAAACTGGATTCGTTGACACCCACTCCTGAACGGATGGAATTAAAAGTGATAGCACTGCGATGACCTGCATCCACAGAGTTTTTGATTGATAAAACGGCTTTGTATTCATAGTATATTTTCAGTTAGATGTTCTTGGTTTAGCAAGCCGTAGAGTTACCCGAGACCGATCACCGATCACTGTCCTCCGCTCACTTGCAAACATCTAAACACACTTTCCCAAAACCCTCAGAACACCTGTCACACTTGTCACAGAAACATCATAAACTTTCTAGCTGGCACTCCATCCGCACGTAATGGTCACTGCCTTATGAGCAATGATAACAAAGTAAAACCATGCTTTCCCTACGCTGGAGGCAAAACACAACTACTAAAACACATCCTACCGCTGATCCCTGATCACAAACGCTACGTTGAAGCATTCGCAGGCGGTCTAGCAGTTCTACTAGCTAAGCAGCAGTGCAAGATTGAAGCCGTCAACGACATCTCATCCGATCTAGCCACATTCTATCGCGTCCTGCGATTCCACAAAGACGCACTCATCGAAGAGCTATCTTACATCCCACACTCCAGAGAAATTTTTGATGAGTTCGTAAAGACAGAGCCTATCACTGACCTTCAAAGAGCAGCTAGATTCTTCTTTCTTCAAACCTCATCGTTTCAGAGCAATCGCAAATACTGGGGAAGGGGCAGAGACCGAAGCCACGGACTGGATCTTCGCCGTCACAAGAAACTGTTAGATGATGTCTCAGCTCGCCTTCAGGGAGTCTATATCGAAAACAAAGACTGACAGGAAGTAAGCCAATATTGGGACTCTCCAGAGACTTTCCATTTCTTTGATCCTCCCTACATCGTGGGCGAAGCATCCAGCTATGATGCGTTCAAAGTAGAAGACATGCAACGGCTAGCCGATCATGCTGAATCATTACAGGGCAAGTTCATCATCACTACAGACGACTCTCCTCAGTGCCGAGAGATCTTCGCTGATTTCGAGAAAACACAGATCCCAATCCGCTACGGCAGCCGTTCCGTAAAAGGAAAGAAAACACCAACGAGCTATGAACTCATCATGACCAAGCTAAAATAGTTCTGCGTTCTTTTCCTCTGGTCTAGCCCGATCCACTATCTGATTCGCCTGCATCTTCTGACGATGCACTACTACGGATTCAAGATCGATCACGAGCTTACAGTTGGAAGCTTTCTCATCTTTACGAGCTAGACCAGGGCGCACCTTCCATCCAGTGATATACTTCTGCCGAACTAAACGATAAACATCCTGACGGCTAACTGCCTCCAGCCCTCCCAAGATCTTCCTAGCCTCATCTACATTGCCCTCCAGTAGCGGCTTCTTAGCCACAATCCGAGCAGAGCCATCACCCATGCTAGAGAGCTCAGTAGTCCATAGCATTAGTTGTCCCTTATTAGATTTGTTAGAGTTCTGTTTCATCGTGTTAGCCTTGGCTCGTAGAACCATTCTATCACAGTTTCCAAAAACCCTCCAAAATTAGACGAAAAAAAATCAGAGACAACCATCCGCCCCTGATTTCATCATTATTCCAAAGCTGCAACTATCGCTTCTTTAGCTCAATATAAGCAGCCCTATGCCTAGCTAAAGCCGCTTCACCATGTATCGCGTGCAGCGTAGTTCTAGGTGCATTAGAGTGGTAGATGCCTCTTAATTCCTTCTTAGTCTTCTCCCGCATCTCGAATCTTAAATTTCTATGATTGTAAGTATCGTATTTAGTTTCCATTACTTAAATCATAACTCGTTAATGAGCATCCATCCATTACAATAGAAGGCTTTATATGTAATGTTAACTATTTTATTGTTCTAGCTCTGCCTCTAACTCATCTGCCATATCTTGGAACGCAGAAATCACCGTTTTGTAATCCACTTCATGATCCCTTACATCTTCTAAATGAAATTTAAATCCAGATGTAATAGCTATCGTTCCATATTCAATCTCATCGTTGTAGTCATCTATCAGTTTCGTCATCTTCTTTAGATCATAATACGCATCAAAAGAAGACTTGGACTCTTTTAAATTAACAACACAAGTTCGCAGTTTCAAAACAATCTCTTTCTTATATTTCTTAAATTTAGATGCTCTTTGTTCTCTTTCAGCATTAAACTCTCTGCTCCATTGCTCTCGCCTCTCTGGTCTATCCACAAGCTCATACTTCAGCCACCAGCCCAGAGCTATCGCCACGATAACTAACACACTCAAGACTCTCCAATCTTTCCATTTAATGCTCTTTATAATTTTCATAATTTTAGATTCTATTTTTTCTTAGGTGCTCCTGGCCAATACCATTCTAGTAGCCATCTAACATAAGCTTCGGTATCTGTCCATTTATCAGGGGCTGGTGGTATCTCTTCTTTCATAGCTTAGTCTCTCCAGATTTTACGGTGCATATCCCAAATTGGCCAGATCCACTCGAAGTCATCTTCAGTGTAATATTCTGTTGGGTATTGAACATTCGTAGCTATAGCGGTCACCTTTTGATCAATCGTAAATTCAAATCGTCTCACCACTACACCGCCATCTTTAAACCTAGCTACTGCCACTCCTCCCGACCTAGGCTTCCTACTCGGCATTGCCACCAGAACATCATCTTCATTGATAAAGGGAGACATGCAATCACCTAAAATCTTTACGCCTCTTGCATCTTCATCGGGACACGTTGAAACCATCGTGTCTCTCCACTCCGCAGGCTCTTCATCATAGTCTTCATTGATGCCCGCATGAGCCATTCCAACAATGGGGATTACATTTCCATTTGCGCTTTCATCTTGTTCAAGTTCGGGATTAATAGAGTCGCTTACATTTTGTTCATCATCGCTCTCATCATGTTCAATGCTGGCGACAAGCTGTAAAAGTTTTCTAGCTACGTCTGGAGGGATTACATTTGAGCCCATTTCATAGTGATAGAGCATGGTTCTTGAGCAGCCAAGCGCTTCACCTATCTTCCCCTTATTGTAGCCAAGGTAAGCTTTTACCTTAACAATATGTTTATTGAAATCCTTTTGAATCATAACTGTTCAATTTTGTTTAACTTTTTACTTGCGAAGTGTTCAGTTATTGTTCAACTTCTACTTAACAAAGTTTTAAGTAGTTAAACAGATGATGAAACAAGCACAAGTAAAAATTAAACCATTAGATCCATTCAAGGTGAAGTTAGCTCTTCTAAAAATTGGATGGACTCAAGCACGTTTAGCTCAAGAGGTAAAAGCGTCTCTCACAGCCACAAATCTAACAATCAACCACAATACATTTCCTAAAATAAACCTACGCATCAGAAAGAAACTCAACCTATGAGCCTAACAGATCAACCAGAATATCAAGAGTCCGCAAAGAAATTGCTAGCGACAATTGCACTCAAAAAATCATCCAAGCTACCTCTATGTGAGCGCATCATGATTCACCACGGAATAGCGAACCTTTTTCCTAAAGACTCTCCAGAACATCGAGAAGCTAAAGAAACTGCCGCCGCACTAGCCACTGCCGAGAAAAAACAACTCAAGTTAACCAATCTCCTAGAGGATTAAAACAAATGTCAGACCACATCCACATCTACGAAGTCTTAGATCCAGCTGAAGCTGCTGAACACCAGCGGCTCACTACCTTGGTCGAAAAGGCAGAGACTAACGAGCCTCTAACAGTAGCCGAGATAGCGGAACTCAGTGGATGCTCAGAGGCCGCCATCTACGCCACCCAGCAAGACGCTCTAGCCCAGATCCGCAATCAGTTCCCAGAACTCAAACTACACCTCAACCACTAACCCTACATAAACCACAACATCATGAAAACAACAGTCAAACAAATCATCGCCACAGCAATCATAGTCACCCTAGGGCTTCTCGCTATCAAAGCAGGCATTCATCTAGCAGCTCTAACCATCGACAACACCCAGACACTCACAGTAGTCAGCTTAGTAATCAGCATCTGGCTAGGAACAATCGCCCTATGGATTCTAGCATGCACCTTAATCATCCTCAGAGATCAACCGCCAGCGAGTAAACACCGCCAGATGATCTTCACTGATAGTGAGCTAACCGCCAGAGAGCGTGTTGAGCAACAGCTAGCACAAGACGACATCTCTCATGATCTAGCTCACCTCTACAAGCACGATGAACACCAAGAGCGACTCAAACGCAAATACGCCATCAAATAAATTTCATACTGGAACCATGAAACAGCGGGGTAAGTCGTGAGTGCTCCAATAGTAGAAAATCATAGAGCTACAACTCTAATTAAGGTCTCCAAGGCAAGACTGATAACCACGAAGCCTTCTTTTTAAACTCTAACTTAAATTTCAAAATGAAAGGCATCGGCAAGACATCTCTAACAGTCCTCCAAGAACTCCAAAGTAAAGGAGGCGAAGCAGAGCTGAAGACAATCGCCATCACAGCCTACAACACCTCAAGGCTTCTAAACCTAGGAGCACTCCAGCTAGGCAAGATCACCTGCACATCAGGATACCGCATCGCCCTAACAGATCAATCCATCCAACACCTCAACACACTAACTACATAACCATTATGGGATACACCAACACAACAATCGCAGGAGCATTCGCTCAGGAACGCAACACAGCCGACCTAGTAGCCAAGCTAAACAAAACCGTAGCCGCCTCTGTAGACGGCGTAAAAGAACACGAAGAACTCAGAGCTGCCTTCAAACAGCAAGCTCCAGAGATGCGCCAAAAGCTCATCCGAGGCGAAATCCAAAACCTAGGCACAGCCCTAGCCATGCTACGCAACTACGGACTCACCATCGAAGACATCGCTCGCCTCATCACCACAGCCTAATAACCATGCCAAAGAAATCACCATTCAACCCAGTAGCATCATACGAAGAATTGCAAAAACTTCCTAAGGAGAAAGCTGTTCGCAGCATTGTCGATTCAAGTATCATAGAAGGCAAGCAATGCCTAAGCAAACAAACTGACCTAGAAATCATAGAAGAGGCTCTAAGACGAGAACGAGGCTTAAAAGAAGAGCCTCGCAGAGGAATCATCACACCACTAAGGGCTAAAATTAAAAAGCTAAAAAAGCAAACTACTCTCGACATCAAGGTCGATGAAGTAACTACCCCTGACATCTGGCAGCCAGCCCGAGACTACTATTCAGCCGCTCAACGCTTCGCCAAGGCAAGTGTAGCATGCCAAGTCATGCTAGGATTCGAGCTGGTGAGCCTGAAGAAAAAGCTAGGCTATGTTCAAGGCGGAAAAAGAGGCAAAAGCAAAAGTAACACAGTGTTACTTTTCAAAAGCTTTGAAGAACATGTCACGGCTGAAATCGGACTTACAAAACAAACAGCTTACCGCTTCATAGCAATGTCCGAAGCTGTCAAACGCCGCCTCAAATCCTGTTACAATAACCTTCCTCTACTCGAAAAGCCGATCACCGAATACAGCGATGAAGAACTCAAGATTCTCGATAAAGCCGTAGAGCTAGCCACAGACGGCGAAACTCAGAAGTCCTTACTCATCGAATGGAAGATAGCCAAAGCCCCACAAGGATCAGCCTGTGAAGGCGGCGATACCTCAACAGACGATGAGGACGAGGAAGACGAAGAACCAACTATGCAGCAACTCGCCTTCGCCCTCTTTGCATCACCCCTGCACGACCTCTGCAACCTCCGCACCCACGGCGACTACGAGAAAGCCCTCTCAGCTCTACCTCTCAGCTCTACCTCTCAACTCAGACGATCCAGACGAACCAAGCCTAGTCGCAATGAAGCAAAACACTGAAGGGCTGCTAAACGACATCAACCAAGCTCTAGATAAGCTACAAAAAGAAAACGCCCCTAAAAAGCCAGCAACTAAAAAATTAGCCACATCATAATCATGCAAAACGCCATCGCCACCACTACAAAATCCGTCCTCAATCTCATCGACGACTACTCAGAGTTTCGTGAGCTAGGAGCAAAAGCTCAAAGCGACATCGTGAACAAGCTACACATAGTTGAGTCACTAAGAAACGTAGCGCATGGCACTAAAGGAGCGATCATTAAATCTCTCATGGCGAAATACAAAGTCACCCAAGGCACTATCTATAATTACCTGAAAGCATTCAACAGCGACAACTACCGTGGCTTGATCGATCATCGTCGCTTTCCTTCAGAAGCTGGGGGGCTACCACCAGCATTTAAATCATGGATCAAGAGTCTAGCAGATCCACATCAGAGAGCAGACGATGGCGAAGAAATCTGCCGCAAGATAGAAGACCAGCTCCTAAAGTGGCGTAGCTCAGGAGATCCAGCCTACGCGATACCAGGATACTCCACACCGCCAGCCAATGACCCACGCTACGACCATCCTCCCTCATGGTCTCCTAAAAATCTCAAGCGTCAGCTACCGCCTAGGTATCAAAAGACCCTAGCCAAACGTGGCGAGCTAGAAGCCAATAAATATCTACCACAAGTCCTCACCACACGAGTAGGCTCAGCTTACCTATCACGCATCCTCACAGATGACCAAGACTACGATAACCTACTCCTAGACGGCACACTCGCACTAGCAGGCATCAAAAAAACTCAGCGACCAGTCTCATTCAATGCCCTCGACTTCTACACCGCATTCCACCTTAGCCACCACATGCGCCTTGAATACAAAGAGCCAGATAGAGGTAAAGGTAAGGACAAAATCAAAGGCAAAAAGAAAAGCCTCACATCAGCTGAATACCAATGGTTCATCATCAACCTACTCCAGAAGACAGGCTATCGCACAGACGAACTCGGCACTGAGCTAATAGGAGAACATAAGACTGCCGCACCTTGGAAAAATAAAGACCTCACTACCATCGGCGGATTCAACTCACTACATGAAGCACTTCAGCTAGCCACTAAAGGAAACGTCTCATTCAATGCTTCAGGCTTAGTCAATCAATCTGTATTCGCCACGCTCTATTTCAAGCCACAATCAACTGGTAACTTCAAGTTCAAGACATGGATAGAAACAGCATTCAGATTGCTCAGAACCTACATGCAGGCACTGCCAGGACCACTCGGATCGAATGAGCGGATTAATGGAAAAGCAGACATGTATGGAGTGCGCCAACGCTCCAACAAGCTAGCCAAAGCAATCGCTGAATATCTAGACCCTCATAGCGCAGCACTCATCAAAACTGAGCTACTAGATTTCCCTCAGTTCTTCCAGCTTGTTAGCTCAGTCTATAATGCCGTCAATCATCGCCATGATCACAAGCTCGAAGGCTATGAGCAGTGTGGCTTCACCGAGAGCCTCTGGAGACCAAGCGTAGATTCACAGCTCTGGTATTCAAACCACGAGCTAGAAAACTTCAAAGACCCCATCGATAAAAAGATGATCCTCGCTAGACTCAATGCCAATAGCGAGACTCTCACTAGAAAACGATACCTCCAGCCCTCACAAGCTCGCGACCTTTGTATCGAGAAAGACAAGCAGCACATTACCACGCTTAAAGATAGAGACGTAGGATCACTTCTACCGTGGGAATGGGCACAGCTAGCAACAGTAGGCGATGGACATTCCTTCTCTATAAAGAACCAGCTCTGGATGGACACCAGAGACACCTACGTAGCTCAGGTAGTAGAAAGCAGCGGACTCATCCAGACGCTCCCACACGGCATGAAGCTCAGAGTCTTCTCAGACCTGATCAGTGCCAAAGCACACTGTTACAGCGTAAACGGCGAATACATCGCCACACTTCACCCAACAGTCAGAGCCGAGCCATTCAACTTCGAGAAGACTGAAGAGCTGCTCAAAGTCAGAGCATCCGTGAAGAGTGTAATGACCGCCGATCAGCGAGTAAGAATGAGCGACGTAGGCGCACACCAGCATGAGCGTGAAGCCAACAATGATCGCATCCTAAAAGGCGACAAACGCACCGCCTCAGAGCGTAAATCAGACTCTGCCTACGAAGGAGCTAAAACCCGCTCAGACAACCGAGCTGAAGAAACTTTAACAGAAGTATTCTCCGACCTCTCAAGCAGAAAAGAAACCGTAATCCCAGACCTAGAACTCTAGGAAAAATCATAACCAACACAACACACAACTATGCCAGCATACACCACAGACCCTAAACTAAGAATTGCTCTCTCTGAGCATCGTTCTAAGCACAACCTGACCAATACTAAGTTCGCTAATATTCTCAGCGTCTCAGCGACCTTCCTCAGTAAGTATATCAACGACAAGCTAGACAGAGATCCCAAGAACTTTGAGCTAGAAGCATGGGACGTTCTCAAAGCAATCGAGCTAAGACTAGAACTTGCTGATGAGCTATTCGACACCTCAGTCACCAGAGCCATTCACGGACGTATCAACCTCATTCGTGAAATAGCCGACATCGGCTTAGTTCACGGCAGAGCTGGCATCGGCAAGACTTCCGCAGCATTGCTCTACGTTGAGCGTAATCCTTCTGCCATCTACGCCTGCCTTAACTCTCGCACCAGAAACGGCAGAGGCATCGAAGGACTCATTTTTAACAATATTGAAAATAGAGACTGGAAAGGCAACAGCTCCAGACGCTCATATCTCATCGACAGGCTCTCTGGATCTCAACGCCCAATCCTACTCGACAACATCCAGCGACTCGATGCAGATGGCAGAGAATGGCTATTCGATTTTCATGACGACACTGATTGCCCAATCATCGGCTTAGGCAATCCCGAGATCCTAGACAAAATCAAGAACAATGACCAGCACTCCAGCCGCTTCGGAATCTGCAAAGAAATCTCCCCACCAAACAACTCAGAGATTTCAGAAGTAGCCAAGCGAGTAGCCGCTCAGTTCTCAGACATAGCAACCGCAGAAGAAGTAGCCGACCTCTGCGCAATCATCGCCAAAAAAGACGGACACCTCCGAGCAGTAAGAAAGGAAATAGTCCTCACTCAAGCCATCAGAAAGCTACAGCCAAAGCTAGCCGACGATCCACGCCTAGCACTCCGCACCGCTCACAAAGAGCTAGTCAGAAACTACGACCTCCCAAGCTAACTATGACCATAAAAGATCAAGTCAACTACACCATTCATCACCTGCTTTTAGAAGCTCAAGAAACTAACCTAACAATAATAGAAAACACAAACCATGAAGACATCCACAACACAGACGACCAATACGCCAAGCTCGAAGGGAAGCTCGAAGCAATCGCAGCCATCCTCGCAGACCGAAGAACCAACCACACCCATTAATCTTGTAAGCCTTTTAAAATGCTGCAAGCAGAAATGCTCTCACATTTTAACTGAAAATGACTACGCATGGAAGCCAACTTCAGACGGATATGGAAAACAGGCTACTTGTCCGATATGCGGAGGAGAATCTTTCTACACTCTAAATAGGCTCGGGCAGCAAGAAAACCATGCAGAAAAGATAGATCCAGCAACCATCGCTCCATCACACAGGATGGGCAAAAAGGCTAGGAAATCTCTCGAAGAAATAAAGGCTCAATACTCTCACTAGAATCGCCAAACAGGCACTAACCGCAACCAAATAACACCAAACCAATAGAACCAAACACCATGTCAGAAACAACACTAACTAAAGCAGAACAAGCAGTCGTCCACGTCCTAAAAACTCTCACTCAAAACGGCGATGCCATGTATCATCTAGGATGGGGAACGCAGTCATTCGCCTTGCTCACCGAAGCCGCAGCAGAAGCTACAGGAAAGACCAGGAAAGAAATTGAAGGCGAAATCAGCGAGAATGCCAGACCTCGCCATTTCAGACCTGAATCGATTCTCGAAGACATCATCGAACGTGCTGGAGAAAAGACTCCAGATCCAGAAGAAAGGAAAAAGCTATTTGAGGAACTTAAAGACAGACTCCAAGAAGCTATTTACAACACCTATTAACCAATCAAATAACCATAATAATATCATGTCAAAAATAAACTTAGATGACCTCAGCGAAGAGGAACTAGCAGCAGCTCTAAAAGCAAAGCGTAAAGAAAAAGTATCGAAGCATACCGAAGCTAGGAAGAAATACGAATCGAAGAAAGAAGACTTTTGCAAATCTGCTGCAATCGCATTCGATGCGCTACACAAAGAACTAGCAGATCTTAAAAATACAGCATGTTCAGAAGCTCAGGAAATATACAACACGCATTCCGCACCTAAAGACCAAAAAATATGTTTATTTATAACGTATTATAAATAAACAACTTAAGATTTATGTG